>KN888984.1:57047-67198 GCA_000934455.1 Apostichopus parvimensis | reverse complement strand
TCTGGCTTTTCATGTAGCATCCTATCTACACCTAAATCCAAATGGCAACAGGAAGTAGGCTCTGAGGGATGCAAAGGAAACCTTTATTATAAACTTGATGAAAGTAGCTGGTTGCATTTGAGGTTGTGGTACACTGCCCCATGTGGTTCACTGGGTGTGGTACACTGCCACATGTGGGTGTGGTACACTGCCACATGTGGGTGTGGTACACTGCCACATTTTCCATGGCACAGTACATGCAGTGCGTATGACGGCACAGTGTTGTATTTATCCCGCACAATCTCTGTCATACCACTGTTGAATGTTATTGTTAGCTACATATTTAAAAGCAATGTTCAGATAAGAGGAAATGTGACACCACTTTCCCTGGCAAATTTACAATGTATTGCAAAACATAGATATTTGAGACCCACAAACAACATCTCATTTTGGTGGTTTGATGTCTCAAATATTTGTTGGTATTCAAAATGCAATACAAACAGTTTTACTTTCAATCGCCGGTAGCACGTTTACATGCCTGATATTATCCGTTATTAAGAACTTCTCCCCAACGACTAGTTAAGAAGATTCATTTCACACTTACAGCTTGAACGTTATCGCCGTCCATTGTTAATGTCACATGTTCCACTGCTTGAACTTGGGTAACCTGATGGACAAAAAAAGAGAGAAGAAAAAAGAAAACAAGTTGATTTAACAATCACACATGTCTACGTCTCCAAAGGTGATTGGTATTCAAGAGGACTTTGTAATGTCCTCAGAGGCAGTGGGGGGGGGGGGTTCCTCTGAAGGCACTGATGGAGAATCATTGGGATAATAATGATACAGAGCAGTAAAGAGCCACAATTAAACCCAAAAGTTCTTCCTGGCAACTCTACCCGATTCAGGTAAACAATATACCAGTGCTTAATATTAATCACAGTACACTGTACATTGACAGGTAGAGTAGATGGCTAAGGCTGACCAGATGCAAACTAGCTTCTTTAAGGGGTCATCAGTACTGGCTCAAAATATGCTAGTAAAGTCAAAGAATGGTCACTATAATAATTACTCCAAAATTCAACGAGCATTTATTTACTGTACACCGTCGAGGAAGTTTTCCTAACTGTAAGGTTTAATTCTCTAATACCAATGTCCACTCTTCAAACTCTGGAAATAACCTGGAGAGGCAGAATTATTACGGAATGTACTTAAAAATTGAAAACTTTTTACAAAATTTACTAAATTTACTAATGATCTTGAAGCTGAAGGGTGAAATGAAGGCTGCAGTGTATTTGACATGGACTTCTGTGAAGCACAGTTAAAGAGTGGTTACCTAAAGTCAAAACTAACATGTCCATCCCTTCCCTCCAAGCATTCAATAAACTATAATACAACAACTGTTCCATTAAAGTGTGAATTTTCTCACAAGCTGACAGCATCCTTTGCACTCTCTCTAGATTCAAGGTCTAGGTTTTGAACTGTCTCTATTGTATACAAATCCCCCACCACACGGTATACACAAACACATTAAATATGTACGTAATCGGTAGAATCAAAGTATGAAGACTAAAAGTAGACTTTTCACTGGTTAGAATGATCATTTGAAACATGACAAGATGCAAATTACAGCACTGCCTGTTCAAACAGATAATATCTGAACTGTTGAAACATGAAATATGGTCAGAAGGATTTTTCCCACTGTGTTAAACATCGATATCGCAACCTGACTTATCCAGGTTACATTTTCAAACAACAGTTCGTAGCTTAAAATAGCTCTTATATGTCTGCTCTGCTGGTACACATTTCTCTTTTCCTTTTTGACAAATGTTCTTGCTCACAGACATGTATCTGATTCATTTGTGGTTGTTAATCTGTTACTTCCTCCTCAAAGACTAACCTTTCCTGCCTTTCCTTCTAGCTTGTTGCAGGGGGAACTATTTAAAATTAGAAAATAATTCTTACATGCTTGGTGAACTCAGAATTTAAACTTTACAGATTCTGTGAAACCCAAAACCAAAATGCCAAGAGCATACAAAGGGATTCCTTGCTATATTTTTGTATGATCATCAGAATACGTTTGGTAGACACTGCACACAAGATTTAAAGCTAGGACCATTTGTTGACTTCAAGTGATCAAAAGATTCATACACTGTGTAGTACTCACTAAGGAGAACCAACACAAACCAGTTACTATGACCTACCGTATATATGAAGCTAAATTTAACTTAAGTTGCAATCTTTTCGTGTACATACAGACTTTTGACCTCAAATTATCACTGACCGCTTCACAGGGTTACATTGTGCTGTGTTCACAAAGGTGGGTCCACATACAAAGCAATAAACTCATCCAAGCTTTACATAGACCTGGGATAATCATATTTACAGGGTTTGTTTTTACAGAAATTTGGACCTCTGTTGATCTTAAATTACCTTTCATCAACACAGTTTGTAATAACTGTTTAGGTGTAATTAAAAAATCAAGCAGGAAGTTCATCAAAGCTTTACATTTTTCAGTTACTGTGTTTACAAGGTTTTTGTACTCTGACCTTTGACATTCACATAAACGGACTCTTGTTGTTGTTTTGGTAAGTTAGATCTATGAACTATACATGAGGTACATCCAAGCTTTACATTTGACACTGAAATATCCCTGGAATAAAATATAATTTACAAATGCAGCAAGTTTATGGGCCTCATTCTTGTAATTTCTGTACCAATTACGACATGGCACCAAGGCCTATGGCCCCTGTATAATTTCAAATTTTTCTAGCACTGTACAAGTTTTGTGGGTCCTACATACCATGTAACTTTAACCACTGATAATTGGCTCAGTAAAATTTAACCATGTAGCACTGGTAAAGGCTAGAAAGCATAAGAACCAGCCCAGCCTAAGGGTCACTTTCTTTCCCACTTTTTTTTCATGAAAATCTTAGGGTGTTTTGAAAGATTTTGGAAAAGTGAACATAAAAGAAGTACTGTATTCGAAGGCTTGTACAGCGACGTTAGCAATTTGCTAGACAAGTCTGACAAGCTGTCCAATTTCTTTCAACCTTGATTTTGGGATACTTGTGGAAAAAAAAAAAGAAGTCACATTATGCGAGTGACAAATTTTGTAAATGATCATTTTCCATAGCTCTAGTATGGTACCGTACATCAGCATCAAAGACTGTTCAAATCTCCCAAAGGATATGAAAATGCCATTTCCCACAACACCAATTGCCTGATATAATAAAAATATAAAACATACTTTCATTTTCTCAACACATGTCCCACCTTGTCCATCAATTGTTTATGTACATGTAACAGCATTTATCATTGCTCTTGTTTCATGCAGGTAATGTACAGTTCTGTAAGGGCTTATACATGTATACATGAGACCTAGGAGCTCTAGACTAATACAGGTCTATTACAGTCTGCTGCAGATTGTGTTATCAATGCAAAAATGCAGGTACTAGTAGGAGCACAAAAATGCTTTGTTTCAAATTCATTTCCAACTTGAAATTAAAACATGTGATGACTGATAACTGCAACACAAGCTAGCTACATAACAGTATGTTGCAGGTCCGTAGCACTTACTGAAAAATTTGAAACAACTTTCATCTAGGTGACTTCTGAAAGATAAAGTACTTTATAAAGATGACAGTGTGCTTTCAAAAATGTGTGCTATGGATTAACTGTACGACATTACAACTTATGTTTACCAGACGATTCAGAGCTTAAACTGGATGCACAACAATAGCAAACTGATCTAGCTACTGAAAATATTCAAATTACAATCTTGATAATGATAATAAATTATGTGAGTTAACAATTTACACCACAATACTACATCACAAACTGAACATAGGAAGGGGGGGGAGGAGGGGATAATGATAGAGGGCATTTTATTTGACATCACTAGATATTCTCCTTTAAACCTGTTTTTAGTTGTACAACTATTTGGTTTCTCATAACCAGCAAGATTTTGGCCATTTAATCCAAAGCAGAAAACTTACATTTCCCCACATACTGTACAGCAGTTTGTGTAGTAAACTTGTTTCATTAAATTGCAAACAATTGAAATGCCAGACTTTTATTGTTCATGGCAGACTTAGGTTACAGTAAAATATCGTTTTCTCCTGATATCTTGAATAAATTGCCTTTAATTGCCCAGCGTATGCTATCGTCAAATTTTGGCAAGCCAAAAAGAATAAAAAAATGCAGCTTAAGACTCCCTAAACTTTAGCGATGAGTGTTATTCACTGCGGAAAGGATGAAGTCGCACCTCTGATATTCCTGACATACTTGTGGCTACCATTGTTGGGGATTCATCATCTACAGTGGTGGCTACTGTCTCCTGATTATCATCCTCTTGCATCTGTTGAACATCTTGGACTTCTACAATATCCATCCCAGTCAGCTCTTTAGAACAGAAGAAATTTTATGAGAAAACAAGAGAGAGAAAGGGAGAGAAAAAAAAGAATAGAAATGACTATTTTGGACAATCAATGAAATGTGTGTATACCCATTGCATGAATAAATCATAGTACTTTAATAACAGAGCTCTCATATGGTTGTACCTCTGGGGCATTGTTATGCTGTAGTCGGACTGTTGTTTACACACACACACACAACTCCATGAGTGTGCAATTATATATATATAGTAATGCAGAGCTGTGTTTGGAACATACATAAATTCAGGAAACTGATAGCCCGACATCATCAAAATTTCAGATATACATGAGCAGCTTACTGTACATACATTAGAGTAGTGGGAGAAACAATAATTTGACATGAAAATGATGAAGTTTAGAGGGCTGACGGTCAAGGCATAGACCTTTAACAGTATGACCACTCTTGAACCGACAATATAAGCCATGTTCAGACACATCACTTTGAGCCCAAAGAGCAGGAACAATGAGAATTGAAATAGTTTTTAAACCGCAATGCTTATAGGCTGAATACAACATTTTCATTCAACAACATGGTAGCAACCTACTTGAGAAAAATGCTCCATTTGAAAATATTCTAAAAGTTTAATATGTACACAGAAAGTCTTATTAGATATGAATAATGAGGATAAATGATCATAAAATATGATCATCAATGTAAATGGTTTTGCAATGACTTAGCACTCCCAGTTAAAAGTTTTGTGAAATTTTCCACTCACAAGTAACCTTATTCTTTCAAATTTATAGCACAAGACATTTTTTTCGTACCAAAAGTACTTCGATGTGGAACTTAAAAATATGTATTACTAATGGGGACAACCCAAAAATGCCTAACACGTAAAAAGCTATAGGATCATTCGAAAGTGCCTAGTCATATGTCAGGTACCCAGCAACACCACATGTCTTCATCATGTTCTTGGGTAAGAATGTGCTCTCAGCAACAAACAAAACCTCCCCCCCCCCAACCCCTCTTTGTCCCATCAGTATATGCCAATTTACTCCAGACATTCATTTCATGAGAAATCTCCTACACTGGGTGAACATGGCAAGCACAGCTGTACTGACACTGCTATAGAAATGCCAACAACTCTGTCATGACACAATCTGAATGATAATTTCCTATGTACATGTTTTTTTTGCATATACAGCACAGCATGTTTAATCACTTGCTTAAAATATTGTGAATTTCTTCAATAGCCAACACAGCAACCACAGTCCTCCCAATAGCACTCAACAGGTCAAAGGTTTCTCTGTAATATTTTGATAGAATAAATATTTAGCAAGGCTTCAAGTTGTTGGGGTGAAAGGTCAAGAGCCATGACTTGCTTCCTTCTTTACTAACAGCACAGAGCTACAATTGGTGTAACAGCCTAGGTATGATAGCAATAACACACACTATTTGACGATACAATATACTGTGTGTGTGATACTACTACTAGTCTGTGCCAGGTGTTGGCAGATATGGTCACAGTACACAATTGACAGTATAGTACACACAGCCTTTCAACCATCACAGTACAGCTTCTTGCACTAGTACAGTAGATTGGAACAAAAGTACTTTGAGGGCAAAGGTCACTCTTGCTTTTGAGATTATTTCCTGCTAAAGGGTAAGAAGGTTAGGGAAGAATAAATTCTATGGGACTGAACTGCTGCTTAGAAGCTACTACAGTACTACATACATCCATTGCTCAATGCAACAAACAAGTAATATTGTAATTTACATACACTAACCCATACTGGTAGCTCATATGAATTAGTTATACAGTATGTATGCTGCCAGTGCAACAGCTTTTATCAACATTACTCCAATGGTACTGGTGTTGAACTGTTGATGGAACGACTAATAAAGCCCTCTGTAAACTAACCTTGAACAACTATAGGCTCAGTGTTGACTATTCAGCTGGTGTACATAACAAAAGTAACTCTGTAAATTTAATTCCACTGTCAATACACTGTGTATGAATTCAAGGACAACACTCTGCATAAACCTCACACATCTACAACAAAGGAGGCAAAATTAACCAAAATGGCCACCATAATCATTTCACTTGGTTTTTGTGACATGAACAGTTCAGTATGTAGCTATCTCTGATCCTTGAACAGTACTACTGAAGCTTTGCAAGTATTTTGAGTTGAGTTGTACTTATTCTATCCCTGGCCTTATTCCTTTTGAGACAGATACTTTGTACACTGCAATTTTAAATGAAACTTCAGTCCTAACTAACCCTTTCAAATTACGGTAACAGAATCTCACAAGCAATCCAGCAAGGCTATATATTTCCCTACTTTGAACTCTCTGCAAAGTTCACAATGCATTCAAACTGATATACTACTATTCGTAGGGAATGTAAAGTGTTAACTTTACTAAAATTTCCTGCACACACGTTTCCTAGTCTTGGCGGTTTCCCTCTATTGTTCGCAAAGCAGACTGCAAACCACTGCAGAGCGATATGAAAAGACACTTTACAATAAAAAATGAACGGTTCAAACACCCTAGTACTGATGTTTTCTCTTCTCATTTTGTCAACAACTATCTGGATTGCTTTTTCTAAATTCTTATAAATGTCCCACGTAACCTGGTTCGGATGGTTGCAAGGTTTTCAAACCATGGACATATAGACCTTCTTCATATATGCAAAACTGTCTTTGTCGAAAATACGATAAAATGGAAAAAGGAATGCGATCAGTCAGTTTCTTTATTCCGAAACATCAGAATGGCTGCTGTGTTATATCTGCATTATTTGCGATGAAGAAGTGACAAACTTCTTAACGATAATTTCATCAGACAATATCTAATGGCCGCTTATGAAGAAACAAACCTCTGCAACCGCGCTGTATAGTTAGCAATGTGAATTTGCAATTGCCTTTAAATCGTGTACTAATGTGTGAAAATGGTGATACGTTTCTAAAATGTTGGCACTCTTTGTGAAGTTTGTCGAAAGGGTACCACTGTCTAGTTGGCCTCTTACTTGCACACATTTATAAATCATTGTGGGATTGGTAATTCTGAGGGGTAGCTGGTGTTTTGCAGGGAGTGGGGGTGGGGGATAAAAGGTAGACCTTTCAACTTAAACATTATAAGTTGTTATTATTCAGGGTTTTTAGGGTTAATATGACTGGCACAGAAACATATCAAAGGTCTAATTCAACTTACTTTCCTTCACATGGTGAACCTTAAAGTGCTGTTTACTGACCAATACAATGACTTAATGTTGAAAACTTTTGTATTTTCCATATTCTACCCCCCCCCCCCCCCAATAAAAAAGTTGCCAGGGTTTCACCATAATACATATTTATACATTCAAAAAATGTTGTTTTGTTTGTTTGTTTGCAATCAGCAACTCATCTGCAAAAAGGCAAGGGAAACATTATGACATTAAAATTATTAACAGTGAAATTGATCTTGGTGAAAACTCCCGGTTGTGGTAAAGAAAAGGAAAACAAGGAGAGCAAGATTGTTGGACGATGGCCATTTGAACCAAAGCCTTCCATGTGCTTAAAATGTAACATGATACATGGCATGATACTAGTATGACTTAAACTGCATCCATCTTATAACCATCTCATAATATCACCAATTATTTGCATAATTTCCATACTAAATTATTAAAAAAAAAAATTAAGTGTTCCTCCACTTCATTGAGATTTTTTTTAAATAGTATGTCACTTGCAATTCCGTATTTTTTTGTAGCCTACCTTAGCATTTCTATATGTTTTACCCTTTCAATATTACAACTCCTAAATTCTATTCCAAAATCTTAGTTTTCTTGTACTAGAGAAATTAAAACCAGTTCACAAATTTAGTTCCCCAACAGTTGTACTCATATTTGTACAATAACTGCAGTGTACAGCCCAATGCGTGAATACAGACAAAGCTTCAACCAAGTGTATTTACCTTCCGTGACGTAGGCAATCTACCTCATCATTTTCAACGTTGGGATCCACCCCAAATACGGCTTACGACGCCATATTGAAAACCTCCTCCCAATCCAAATTTTCATGCTTTATGCTGGCAAAAATGTCCCAAATATCATTTTAAGACTAACATTTAACTATCAATCATGTCGTTACTGAATGGCCACCACTTCTGCTATCTATTTCTTTGTTTTTACGCCACAGGGTCAGTTGTTTCGGACAAAAACTAGGCTTGACATAGGGCACAAAGGGGTCAAAGTTAAGGGGACAAACAAGGCCCTGTATAGCACCAATATACCGCGAAAATTCGGTTCGAGTATACGTGGCTTGTTAGCTAAGGTTTTCATCGTAAAAATCAGACATTTGCGTAAAATAAGGATGCAAAATGTTCGGATATGATAAGTATGATTTTACTGGGCGGCAATGATTATCAACGACGCCAAATTAAACGCTAAACACAAATCGCGCTCTGCAAAACAGGCTACGATACTGCAAACGTGGGTTTCGTGCACAGTGATGGTTCGTGAACATACGCCTGCCAAAAAACCGTCAAAGATAAGCCGAAACGACAAGAGTATTAATATTAAATACATTAAACGATGCATAAAACTTTAACTTATCGTTCACTTACCGTCTTAGGGATTTTGTCCACTTTCCCGAAGTATTTTTGGCCGGTTTTTGGTAACAAATTTCTCTGAGAAGGTCAGAGTTCGTGACCCACTGCCGGGTTGTTGAGTGAGCGTTACAGGAAAATGATGTGGGTTATAATTGACGTCACAAAATAAAGCGCTCTGACTGGTTTACATATATATTTGCATTTTAAATGAGCACAAGTCACATGCTCAGTCACCTGATAAAGTAAAACATATTAGGGTTTCTGACCAAATATATATGGAGACGTCAGCTAATTATCAGCTATGATATAAATGTAATATTTGTTCATATTTGTTGGTATTTGATAAACTATTTTACTTCAGTCGCTTCTTGCAATCAAGACTCTTCTTTTCCCCCAGCTTCGGACACGGTGAATCAAAAGTTTGTCAATGGGGAGGAACCGATATTTAGAAAATAACTATTTAGCTGTTGCATTTAAACCTGTACTGGTCAGCATTAGAAATAATCTCTACGTAGTATCAAATGTACATTCGACGTCGGTGTTTGTTCAGTACCTGCCAAATAAAACATCTGTTTGTCAACGAAAGACGGCAAGTAAAAGCAATGAATGATCGAACCCAGAAGAAATCCTCAGATCTTCGCTTCTGTAAATTATTATAACCTCAAATCATCATCTTGAATCTACACCAGCACTGCAACTGATGTGAAGGGTCTGTCAATTGTCTGAAACAATTTGTATAGGACAGGTGAACAGTTACAGTAGCTAGCCTTACCAAGGCAACCAGATGGGCATTGCTTAGTAGCCGAGTACAGGCCCAGCCTAACTCAAGTTAATTAAAATATGACATCATTTTAATAGGCTACTATTATTTTATGACTAAGCTGTACCTTAGTAGCTAATACTAAATGTTGCCATTTCTTTCGGTACACCTAATACCTCACTCATTTGAAACCTCACTTCATAATATTCTCTGTACATGCAGTCAACATCCTGTTATCAATATAGTTTTGATTCCCGATTTTGCCTCCACCCCAAAAAGAAGACTGTGGACTTTGTCACTGGCGGATCCAGGATCTTTGTTTGGGAGGGGCCAAAGTGGCGTTAGAGCGATACGGGGAGGGGTCTAAGGGGAGGGGGTGAAAATTTTCTATTGCTGAATGCCCTCAGATGCAATTTGGTGCGACAAAAGTGTACAATGGTGATGTTAATTT
>KN888984.1:20187-33946 GCA_000934455.1 Apostichopus parvimensis | reverse complement strand
GTCATAGAAAATGTCTCATTTGATAATAATAGCACCGTGCAAGTTTTTGAAAGCACAATCAGGTAAGTGGATATAGGAAAAAGGGGATGGGAGAAAGGAGGGAGGGGGTGGGGGGGGGGAAGACCAAGGGAACATGTATTTATTCCCTTTTACTGCTTCAACCATGATTAATACATGAGTGAAAGTGATGGTCAGGGAATAACATAGTGTTCAGATTTTGTGTAGCAGTATTGGAGGCTCCAAAAATTTGTCTTACATAAAATAATATTAATACTGTGTAAAAAAAATGCTACAAATCTTTGCATTTGTATATCAATTTGCCCATTTTGCATACAGCATTTTGCGATGCGATTCTGGATAAAATATGCCCTGATAGTGCATGCACATACATTAATGTTCATCATAAGCACACTTTGATAATGATATTTTCAGTCATACCTTTTCTGAAAGGAAAGTGAGTTAATAAAGAAATCTTTGGAGTTGTAGCACATCTTCTAGATTCAGTAAGACCAGATAAGCAGTTTTCACAATCAGAATTGTCAGAGTTGCATTTTGGTAAACAGAAAACTATTTGGCCATGCTGAATACTGACAGTAAGCTTGGCATACTCATGGGAGTTTTAAAACACACGTGGGAAACAAAATTACTGACAGTTGATTAAGAACTTCCATTTGCTTGTGAAATTGTGTCATTTACCCTCTTGAAGTTATTCAGGAAGCTTTGTTGAATATTTTTGTTATATCAGCATTTTGTTTGAACCCTACTGTAAACCACTGAAGCTTTTATGATCATGTTCTTATGGAAGGACCAAACATGTTACAGTAACTTTGTTCAACTAATATCTGGAAACTAGACTGCTTGTTTTAAGCCTTTTAGAATTTTATTACTTTTTAAATTTAAACCGATGGAAAATTAGGCTGTTTACTTTAAACCTTTGTCTGGCAAACACAAACTTGGATTTATTACTCAAAGTTTTTGATGATGGTACAGTATGACCAACATTTGCAGACTACCAGCAAATATTTATTAGCACTGCTTAGTGCTTCCAGTTCTTACAACGCAGTATTTCCAACTAGTGCGGACTACCAGCAAAGATTTATTAGCACTGCTTAGTCCTTCCATATCTGATAATGCAGTATTTCCCTACATTTGTCGGTAGTACATACTTCACTTTGGTCTCCTGCAGGGTTATAGGAGGTCTTTTATCCGCTCATCTTTTAATCACCGATGCTTCCCAACCGTTTGGTGACTTAGAACCAGAGGGTTATGAGAACGAGCTTCTAGAAATGGCGTACGAACTTGGCACCCGACTCCTCCCAGCATTTGATAATACAACCACAGGTCTTCCACATCCAAGAGTAAGTTATCTTTAAACAAGAACAAACATTCATTATCAAATATGTTAGGCTATTGCCAGAGACCTAGGTTTACACTATCCTGTTTTACAAATTGACTAGTATAATCTGACATCATGGATTGTGAAGAGGATTGGATCACCTGACATACACCATTTGTTGATGGATTAAAGGAACAAATTATATACCATATATCTTTCCTTAATTGGTCAAGTGTGATCATGTTAGCACAAAGCAATTTATAAGCCCTTTGGGTGACATTAACATAAAAAGTTGACCAACCCACAAGAGCGAACTGATGTAAGCTTAAACGGTATGGGGAGCCGTATTTGCCCACACTTTGATATCTACTGACCCAAGTACTATAGGTGTACCAGTTGCAATTTTCGAATTGTTCCATTTTAATATATCTGTGTTGAACTTGATATGAAGCCAAGCCAACTTCAAGTATGAATGATAGATTAACATAACATATTGTAATGCCTTTAACCAAGGAGATGATGTCATATTTCATTTGTAACTTTAAACTGCAAGGAACTAAAAAGCAACACTCCTAGCTCTAGCTCACAGAGCCATTGCCATAGATCTCTGGTGACACCTTTACCTCCAATATGTGCCTCTTCGGGCGTGAACTCGCATCTTCTTCCAATATCATTGACAGGTAAATTTACGGCATGGTGTACCGGAAGATGGTATCAAGCAGACCTGCACGGCCGGTGCTGGAAGTTTGCTGTTAGAGTTTGGTCTACTTAGTCAACTGATGCATGATCCAGTTTTTGAGGGAGTGGCACAGAATGCAGTGAAATCACTTCTTGCCAGTAGATCGAATAAGACTGGTCTCTTAGGTTAGACTTATTCCTTTGATGTATTTTTTTTATCAAACAGAGTGAACAGTTGCCTTTTTGCTACCTGGCTCTTGTTCTACCTTTACCCACTAGCTCATTTTTTGTGTCCATCAACTTTGCTTCACACATATCTTGTCAGCAATTAAACCTTCTATCCATCTTCATGTGAGTCATAAGCAAGTGCCATTTTCTTGAAAAAGTAACAAAAAGAAAGAAAGAAAACTATAATAAAACATAATTAAAGAGTGCAGAATAAAAACATTCAAATATTGGAATATGTGGTACAACATGATCAGAGGGTCCATTTAATTAGGGCATTTTAAAGTGATTTTATGGTATGCCTCCTCAAAATTGAGACACATATCCCACTGTCCATACAAGTTTATATCCCCCTCCCCTGATCATACCCTCTTCTGGTGCGTATGTTAAGCTGTCCCAAGTTTATCTTTTTCACAAATAACTGAAAGATGGTTTATTCTCATTGTTATTCAGGTAATGTCATTGATATCTCTTCAGGGAAGTGGGTGGGGATTCAAAGTGGTCTTGGAGCTGGCTCAGACTCCTTCTACGAGTATTTACTTAAGGTACGGTATTTTTGCTTTCTTCCACCATTTACTTATTGCTACTGTTTAAAAAAAATGATATGATAAATTATTTTTTTTTTGAGAAAGTGGAAAGAAATTATTGGTTGTATATTTCACCGGGAGTTGGTTGTACAGAATATTTACAGTAGAACTTTTTGCTTCACTTGGTGAGACATGATCCTGATAGAATGTTTATGTCGAAGATGAGACTACGCAAAAGTTGGGTTAATGTACATGAGTTCATTTGAAGCAATAGACCGAGAAATATTATAACATTTTGTTCCAAAAGTTTCCTTGTATCTCATTGCCATGTACAAGTACTTCATTTGCAGGAGACAATCCTATTTTTAATCAATGAAGAAATGCATTTTGATAAAAACCTTATAGTAAAAGGAGCATATTTACAGTGATTTAAAGTTTATCAAATGTGTCACATTTGAAAAACATCTAGATTATGTAAACAGTCTAGCATTTTCAAAAGTATTTGGTAGAATGTAAGTATTATGTAACTCCCTATGCAACAAACAATTCATCTGACTGCAAAGAATATAGCTTAAAATCCCCATATGTGGAGTTAGGAAAGAGTAATTGAGATGTGGTTTTCAATTAGTAGTTTAGAAAGAGTTTGTTGCCACAATCTAGCCCCAACCCCCCCCCCCCTCTTAATACCCCCTTCTCCATAACATTAATGCTTTAAAAGTCCTGTTCAGTTTCTCCTGAGAGATTTTGTATTTATACAGTCAGTTTATAATTTTGACATATAATTGTGGTTGTAAATGTCATCAGTTGGAATCCATGCTTTCTTTCTTTCTTCCTTTCTTTCTTCAGGCTTTCATAATGTTTGGCAATTCCAGTTACCTTGACTCTTTCAATGAATTATACAGCAGCTTGAAAAAGTACATGAGGAGAGGGTAAGCTGTTCCTTTTCAGAAACTCTTTTATGTACTCTTTTATTTGTTAGTCGACTGTTATTCATAGTGCAACAAACAAACAAGCATATTGACAATTTATTTTTCCCTTGTAGTGACAGATTACAACCAGCTGCTCAAAATTAATAACAAACTTATTTTACTAAATAATTAGTTCACATGTTTTCCTTTTTGGTTTTTCATGTCTTCGTTACAGGAGACAGAATTGTCGTTCTGGTCTCGGTGAGGTTCCAATGTATGTTAATACTCACATGGATACCGGGAAGACCATCAACACATGGATCGACTCTTTACAAGTAGCATTCGCTGGAGTTCAGGTAGATATATAGGACAGAGTATAAAACTAGCAAACTTTCTGTATTCAAATCATTCATTTCATATGGAAAGACATTTGTTAAATTACTTTGAATCGTGTAAGTGGATGTGGGTTTTACGGAATATCCATCACCGCCTACACACTGTGCCAATTTCCCTCCCACTCTCATAGGTGCATAGTGTGATATTATTTCATTGGCAAGGTTACTGGACTCCAACAGCTCATCCCTTCCCCCTTTTGCCCTATGCCATCAATTTGTTTGGTAAATTCCTTGCATTAAAGGGTGTGAAGACATGCGAACAAAGAAACGTCTCATGCCAGTAATCTCACCAAGTTTCGAATGAGGTCAGGAGTGTTAGACACCACCATCGATCCCAGAAAATACACACACAGCTTGCTACCGTTGGTATTTAGACACTAGTGCACAGTCAGTACATGCAGCTACGGTCAATACCCACAACACAATGTAAATAGCAGCGATGGACATCTCAGGTCTTGATAAAAGATAACAAGGTATCACGTTTCATTACTGTCTGCATTTTGTAGCGACACAAACAAAATGTCACTTGCAAGCAATGGAAAGTTGGGGCGAGTCTTCAAAGCCTTTAATTGATAAACTAGTGGTAGTTCCGAAGAATTTTGTACAATTTGTCACATCGTCACCAGTTTTGTTTCCCTGACCTGCATATCAAGTTCCATATCACCAAAGGTGGCCTACTCCCACCCTACTCCAAAGTGTACACAATAGTACACATTTTTTAACCCTTATCGCACAGCCACACACAAATCTAAGTGTGGTTAATACAATCTATTTATTTTTCATAGGTCCTTGCAGGAGATATTGAGGAAGCTGTCTGTACCCATGCACTATTCTATGCAATATGGAAAAAGTACAATGCACTGCCGGAGAGATTCAATTGGGCTTCCAAACAACCAGATGTACTATTTTATCCTCTAAGGCCAGAATTAATAGAATCCACTTATTTCTTGTATCAAGTAAGCAACGAAACTTTCCACCTTTTCAAATTATTTGGTGCTTGTGCCTTATATCAGAATGTGATGAATACCCAAGAGAAGATGCAATACTATACCAATAAGAAGCTAATGGCATTAGTCGGCCCTGTTGACCAAATCACCTGAACACCTTGTAGGGTTGATAGAGGAATAAAAAGAAGGTATGGAGATGCATCCTTAAATGTGAAAGTTAGGACCATTATTTTACCAGCTCAATCTGTTGTGATGGACAAGGGCTAAGACGTATATAAACATAATATAAATGTGTGAGTGCAATGAAATAAATACCTGAAAATATGTATTTTCCTGCCTGAAAAATGCTGCTATTGACAATTAAGACAAAACAAATAGAGAGCATTCTTTGGCTGAAATTAATAGAATGAGAAGGTTTGTTTTAGTAGTGCATTTCTATTCAAAGCAAGATTTTCCATTCATTCAAATCAGGTTCTCAAAGGACTTTAGTTTGAGATTCTACAATTCTTCTTTTGTTTTTCTTCTTTTGTTTGTTTGTTTTGCAGGCTACACAACATCCTTACTATCTCCACGTAGGAAGTCATATATTAGAGAGTATAGAGACGTACTGTAAATCAAAGTAAGACTTTAAACAGTTTGTTCTTGATGATCTCTGATAGTTCCAAACTTGGAGCAAAATTCTCAGTGTGCTTAATAAATTGCACTTTGTCAATAGTGTTAAAATTTCACTGTTATATCTCAAGTTCTGGTGGAACAGTGGTACCCAAACTATTGTTTCGTAAAAGTTAGTCTAAACCAATCTAAGTGGTTTAGACTATCCACTTTTGAATGAATGATTTTTTTTTTTCATGTCAAACCAAGGCCAGAAGGTCTTTTTTTCAATGTATAAGTTGTTACTTTGCTGTGCACACATGAGATGCCAGTTCTTGTAGAGTACTGGAGTATTATCCCCATCAAGAGCTGTATGGATTTCGCCTCTCCGGTTTGATTTATAATTGTTGCTTGTTGATATAGGTAGCACTTTGATTTTACACTGTATTTCTAGTGACCCCATATTGGTGTGCTCTCCCAAAAAGAGGCCACCATGTAACTCATACATTGCTACACTATTAACATAAACTTACACACTTTTTTATGACAGGAAAATTTGAGTTAGTCAAATATCTGCAAGTCTGCATTATAATTGCTTCAAAGCTTACTTTATTTCTCTTCTGCTTTTTCTTCTAGGTGTGGTTATGCAACTTTACACAATGTCATCACAAAAACAAAAGAAGATAGAATGGAGAGTTTCTTTCTGAGTGAAACTTGTAAATATCTTTATTTGGTGAGTCATTCATTAAGCCAGTTTTACAGTCCTGATAAATGCGTATTTTCACAATCAGGTCAAAAGGTGAAATGAATATGTATAAATGCTCTCTTCAACTGAAGCACATGCTATAAATGATAACTTTATCCTACCACAGGTGCTTTATTACTCCAAATTACAACCTATCACATGAATTTGTGGTAGGAAGGAATAACTAATTTATTTGAATTGTTTCTTGCCAAGCTCTGTAGAAGCTTTTTCCAATTTATTCAAAGAATTCAGAATGATAGTTGTTCTTTTTTTTGATAAAGTTTGTGTATAAAGCTTTTAACTACATTTTGGACAAGGTGTAGCATTCACCTCTGATTAATAAACGGCACCCAAAACAGTGTATCTGATGAAACCAAGGTAAGACAGTCATGTAGAATTGAAATGTGAAATCTTTCAAGCAATGTGATGGATTTTATCGCTGTATACAACATAGCCAGGTGATCTTGACGCTATGGCATTTCCCCGGGTGTGGTCTTATTATGGTTTTATCAAACTTTGTATGATCTGTCATAATAATTTTTTCCCCCTGTTCTTTGGTACAGCTCTTTGATAAGGACAATCATGTCAACACAGCCTTTCATAGATACATATTTAACACAGAGGGCCATTTGTTTCCTTTGAGGAGTGAGTATCGAACGAAGACTTGGTGGAATACTTGCAAAGATGACCGATCTTGTGCCTCTGTTAACTTTGCTTCCAATATGTCACATGTGAGTTGAAAAGTATGTACATGGCAACCACATAGTTAATGATGGAATCTCCATAGAAATTTTGTGTCTGTTCCCAACATTGATAACCTATCAAACCCCAACAATCATTGCACTTTCCAAAGTACTAGTTAAATAAATATCTGCATGACCGCCCTTTGAGATGCTTCAGTATATCAGGCTGAGATGTTAAATATAGAAATTTTAGCCAGAGTCAGCCTTTCTGAGAGATATATTTGTTGTGTTACAACATTGACTTTATCAGAGTTTATGCCTTGACATGCCCTATTGCATATATATGTATACCTTTTAGATATTTTTTTTAGATATTTTTCTAGTATTTGCTGTTGAATGTTTCCTGTATTTTAAATGTTTCCTGTATATTAAATTGTTTCAATTCCTGTAAAGCGCTTCGAGCAGCGTTACTGATGAACGCGCTATATAAGTACTATTTTATGATTTTATTATGATAAATTTGACATGAAAATGTATCAGACTTAAGCTCGACCACAGTTGCTAGACTCTGGGCTCGAACCAACGGTAATACTGCAACACTGCCAAATAGAGTTCCATTAGGTTCTTATCAGCAATTTTGATTTGGTTTGATTTACAACTATCTTTCAAACTGTTGCCTTTCCTCTCTACTTTTAAGCAATGTGTGAACATGGCTCCTGAAAAGCATTTTCCACTTCCACTGAACAGTCATTACCTGGAACAGATTGATAAGCTGGTCGGCCTTATTTAAAACCACAGGAATCAACCCAATGATGAAGAAGGATTTAGGTCACATGGTCATGGGACTGAAGCTTGTGCTGCAGGTCTAGTTATTCTTTCTGGGGTTCTAGTTAAAATGTATAATGAGTTTACAAATGCATGGTGGGAAATTTGAAGAAAAGTGTGCATGTTTATATTTCTGCTATTTAATTCTAGAAAGAAGATCTGTAAGTTCACATCAAAAAACATTGTGAGAACATAATTTCAAGTATGAGTTGTATGGCTAAAATCACTTGAGAGGGTCACATTGACAATGGTAAAGTGATTCATTGCAATGAATTTAAGAATGGCTGTTGACCAAGTTAGCTGGATATTTTAGCAAACCTAGAGCATACTGTTCAATATGAGATAGGGTTTGATCAAAATATTTATTAGATTCTTGTAAATGACTGAACAGAAACTGATTGGGAAATGATAAAGAAATTTGGAAATTAAATTATGGCTAGACTGGGATTCACACCGGTGACCTCATATGCTCTACTGATCTATTCAGCCCTTAGTTGATGACAATCATATTATATTAATTTTGTAAGTAATTAATTAATAAACACTGTCCATGCTAAAAAGTTTTTTACTCAGACACTATCGTAGTTAAACACATGTAAAAAGATATCAGAAAATTTCAAAAATGTTTGTAATTTTCTGAAGTGAAACTGATCTATTAAAGTAAAGTGAGCTGCATTGTCTACCTGCTTTTAACATCAAGTCCTATTGACAGTTTTACCAAAATGAACTCAGAAAGTTTCTTTGAAATAATTGCAATTGCTGGTCCTCAATTGATAAAAGGTATGAATGATGATATCCATGTTCAGGATTTCTTATTCATTCAAATTGTTACTTAATATTCTTGAACTGCTTTTGTTTTATTATACGATGGATTTTTAATGTGTAAAAGTAAGTTGGCCTGACGTTTGGATCCTAGCAGGATCTTCTTCAGAGTCTAAATGACAAGTAACAGTAACAGATGGGACAAAAACACGCACAGAATACAGACAGGTTAATGAGCATGGTGAACACAAAAAGATAAATGTAAGGGGATTAGTAGACAAGGGATGGAGAGAAGAAAGAAAGAAAGAAACCAACAGGGGAAGAGGAGAGGTTGGAGATAAACAGTGGAGGGACAAAGTGAGGATTAAGGGAGGGGATAGGGAATAAACTGGAGAAGGACAAAAGTTTTATTTTATTTTGATGGATTTTTAAGTTAGTTTTTATTGTTGGCATCTGGCAACATGGATTGTTGTTGCTTCAATCTTCAATTTTGTATTTGTAGTGATGATATCATAAATAATTTATAATTTGTTATGATGGCACATTCAGGGTTATAAGATGTTGACTACTCAGCAACTTCCTCTCAATGTATAGTGTTTAAAGCTCACATCAACAAGTCAGTTGAAAAAAAGAGACAGAGCTTTAAGAACAAATGCCTTGAAAATATCATACCTCAGTCAGGGAGTCTGGGAAGGAATGCAAATGAAGAAGCAACTTGGCAATTTCATTGACCTATTCAAATTTACAGTTTAGTATATACACCCATGGAGAAGTCAAGACAATAGAAATGTAGCGAAAAGAAAGAGTGGGGGTGTGAGGAGGAGACATTACAAAACAAGGGTCATGGGGCCTGCGCCCTGAAATTTTAGCATGCTGAAAATTGCCAATATTTTTCACAAGTACTATCCAATATCCTGCAAGTTATGAACGTCCAGATTATCGGTTGTCATAGAAAAGGGTCACTTAAGACAATGACGTCGTCTTTGTGAGGGAAAATTGGTTTGAGGTAGGCCATAAAAATAAATCATTGTTACTGTAAATTTGAACATGAGTGACCATTATTTAACTTTTCTAGCATATTTGGGAGCTATTTTGATGTACCTACAACTAAAAAATGCTAAAAAGGTGATATTACTAATCGTCGTCTCATAATAGATGGGGCATGCAATACTGATATATATAGGCTCTAGGACAGTCTCGTCAGAGATTTTCAACTATAATGTAAATAATCAAATTGCTGCCGCTATGGGCATTATAGGATAGTGTTTGCACTGTACATGTTACCAGCAGCTTATATTACAGAGCTCTGTCATTATATGTGACCTAACATTAGCTTACTAACAAATATTGTCATAACAGTTCAGTTCAGTTAATATATTTCGCATATACATAGACATACAAAACAGCGCAGTAATGGTATATACAGGATACTAGAAAAAACATAAAATGTTTATCAAAGCTGGTAACCGTAAAGAAAAAGAAAGAAAATAACAGAACAAAGTAAGAAAGAAAAACAAAATGTACAAAACAAAATTGACAATAATATCAATCTCGGTACTTGGAGGTTAGATAACTCTTTAGTTTATACTTAAATGAAGCAAATGATTTCGGATGTCTAATACCAGTTGGGAGATTATTCCATATTTTGTAACAGTAATTGTTTAGCAGAAACTTTCCATGTTTAGAGCGGTGTCTAGTGACAGAGAATAGTACATTTGTTCTTGTGACGTTTGGGATATCTGACCCAAGTCTTGGAATAGATGTATGCTGAAAGGCATATTTAGATGTGTCCCTGTCTGCAGTTCATGACTGAGGTGATTGCAGTAAATGGCAGACCTGTGAGACACCCTGTCTTTTTCTTTTTTTTACCCGCTCACTAAATGTCATGTTTAGTAAATTCAACAGAAAGGGCATTTTTTGCAACTGAGGCTCATAAATAAGTATTCTACAAATGACAGATACAGAAATGTTTAGGGAAAAAATGCATTATTTATAAATGTGTGCTCTTGAATGACATTTGTTTTTAGGTCTCTATTGTTGAGAAGTGTCTTACAATGTTGATGGAACCCCCCCTTCAAAATTTTACAATTATTTATAACAAGGATAGAATTGTTTTAACTCTTTTAAACCCAGGTAAAGTGGTACCTAGCAAAGGTTCTTGTTTGGTACTAAAAAGAATGCTGTAGTGTTAACATGTTTCATTCATGAATGTTTCTGGGAATATTGAAGAAACACATGCACCATCTAGGGTTGGAAAAAACCTTACTTAATTTCCTGCGATATTCTTGCTAGTTTAAGTAACGTCTTGCCGTTCATAAGCAGACAGCTGAGCACTCTTGACACAAACCTACTTTACAATGTAATGTTGAAGACAATGTTGATGTTTTCCATTATTATTTCTTTAGGACTTGGTTGTTTTGTATCCTTCATATTTCCCTCTATTTTGTCTTTGGCAGTTCCTGTAAAGAACTTAAAAACTGGTTTGGATGGTGTTGCAAGGTTTTCCAACCCTTATCCATTGCTTTCATTCAATCTATATTTGCATTTTAGTCTCTGTGTCAGTTTCATATTATATTAATATTGTAGTAATAAGACCGGCTTATATTATTTTTTAACGATGTGGCCAGTTCACTGTAAACCTAATCAGCTTTTTCCTGTATTTGTTAGTAATGTATTCCTCTATCCGTATTTAGTAAGATTCGTTAATCGATTAAGCTGAATATCATTTTTCATTGATATTTTACATTGCTAAGCCAAACTAAATATGTAATACTTAATTCATCTGACTAACAGCCAATTTAAGAGAATGAAAAGTTCTGATTTCAACACATTTTTATGGTTGTGTCAATTAATAATTTCTTGCAAAATTTGTCAGGAAAGCAAAGCTAAGTGACAAGATCCTCCATTGTCATTGGCTAAATATGAAAACTTTACAAAGAAACTTTAAACATCCACATTGAATTTGAGATTTTTTTGCCCCTTCCTACCACAAATATATGCCTTCCATTTCCATGTGATTTGTACTCAACCCTATATAACTTAATTTAAAAACTGTTATAGTCAGTTTCTGTATAATAATGTGTCAGTAAAAGATATCAATAACATTTATTTCAATATTTTCAATATTATATACTTATATAGAACAAAAGATAATTATAATTACAACAAAAGTAAATAAATTATTTTCTTTTCTTATTTTTCTTATTTTCTTTTCTTATTTTCTTCTTTTTTTTTCTTATATTCTTATTTCATTATTTTCTTATTTGTCATTTGTCCAAATATGACATTGTCTTTAGAAACTCATTCACTCTGCACCCATACGTGTGTCACATCCATAATGATTTGGTAAAAAGTCATAAAGAGTTTTCTCATATCTCTTGTGGTATATGTGAAAGGTATGTCAGTACAGTACTCTTAACAACAGATGCAAACCAAATTGATCCAACAAGAGGAAAATAGAAATGTTTTTTTCTTTCTTGTCAACTCTGACTAATAAGAAAGAGATATGAATCAATTTGAAGCCTTTACATGTTTCATAACAGGGTACCATGCTAGGCTACTTGTTTCTAATTCTAATCTTCAGTTAATGTCATGGGGGGGGGGGGTTAGGATTTTACAAAAAAAATATATCTTCTATAAATCAAAAGTTCACGCTTTCTTTAAAGGAGGTATTTTTGCTGTTTCCTTTCAAGTTCACACTTGGAACTAAACATGCCATCTTAAAATATCATTATGTCATGATAAAAGTTTGCTGGACATTGGTTACTGTAGGCCTAGAGTCAAGACAGATGAGACAGAGACATCAGGAATAAGTTTACATAATTTAATGGCGTCCTTGTTGCAATATCAATGAATTCTAAAAGTGAGGGAAAGGTAACATATATATTGGGCACCGGTAACTTGCAAAATAAGTTAAAATTTGCTGGACATTGGTTACTGTAGGCCTAGTTTTATCGCTTTACGCTTCACCAGTGCTTTTAATAGTTTTTCGATCTCATATTCCTGTATATATCTGTAGATAGTTTATGTATTTACTGTTTTTTCTATTTAATGTTTTATGTCATTGTATATTCTAGATTGTTTGTAAAGCGCACAGATGGCATCGCGCGTAGTGCGCTATATAAGATTTTATTTACATTACATTAACATTACATTACAAAATCACTACTAACGCGCGAGGAAGTACAGCCAAGAATGCTCGTCGAATGAACGACTATAGGCTAACTATGGTGGCTACTGCGACGTAGAGTTCGCTTTCCATAAGGCGCGTTGGCTACCGCGAAGTTGGCGACTTCGTTTTCCAGAACAAGCCTCGAAATTAGGTGAAAACATGCGGCAAGTTTAATGTAAGTGTCCGAATGCAGTGAAAGTATAGTATAGGAGGCGGCAGGTTTGAACGGTTGAAAATTAAAAGTCCTTTTTAGCAAGTTTCCAAATCCGCTAATATAAACAGCAGGTTTAACGGTCCAAGAGTGATAAGAAAGTCTCGGTCAAATAAAGAAACAGAAACCGTCTCTGAAACTTAACAAAGATAATTTGCGGAGGAAGACGGGATATATGACGTCAGGAATAAAACCGACAGGGCAGCGTCACGAAAACATTGAGAACTCTGTATGCAGATCCGCTCTGAATACGATTCCGCAGGTGTTAGCGGAAGTGCGCCGTTACCGGATCTTGCGCAATATGGCTTTTGTTCTGATGCTAAGATTCCACAGATGCAAAACAATGGGATGAGCCAGGTGCGTGATGCTATTGGGCAATATAGTTTTTCAAGTAAACATGTTTACAAACAAACTTGTGAAGATTACTCATGAACTTTTGTTACAACATGTACAAGGAACTGAATTCATGTTAACGTCACTAGGATGCATTGATATGTTCTTATCCCATCTGTACACAAGAACCCAAAAGTAAATTATCACTGATACTATCCTGTAAAGTGAGTACATGTTAACTTTGGCAAACACTGCTGATTTTAATGTTGTCCAGAGGTTACAGACACAAAAACTTGCAATTTTCACCATTTTTTTTCTTGGGGGGGGGGGTAGGGTGGGGGCGATAAACCATTGTGTTCCATACGTTGAAACCCTTGGCCACAAAGATCTTTTCTTGCAGCTAATAATACCCCTGGCCCTAA
>KN888983.1:36543-50979 GCA_000934455.1 Apostichopus parvimensis | reverse complement strand
GTGAAATTCCACAAGAATACAATAATATTTCAAATGACTTCATAAGCTGTTGGTAACAGGTAGGTAGGTAGGTATTGCTGTTAAAAAAAAAGAAGCTTTTGGCACCAAAACGTTGAAATAAGAAAGTGTGATATCACGTTTTGGTAGCAGGTACCGACATGAGATGATCTTGATGGGAAACATTACAGGTTTCTGAATTGTTACAAGGTAACACAATATGTACAATCGTGTGTCTCTCTCTAGGATTTCTTGACGTGTTCTGCCACAGCTTTTTTAAAAAAATGGGTCTTCCTTCTAGCTATGTTTTTCCCATTCTTTTGTGGTGTTATATCCCAGAATGATTATTAATCTTTGGTCAAATGTGTTGGTATGTTTGTTTGAATATAGATATAGAAGCTTGTAGCATCTCTTCATGTTGTTAGCACCTCATGTTTTTTTGTATACTTTGCACACAGTCTTGGCCCTGTGATTTTACCCACAGAGCCCTGGAATGCAGTGAATTCATGCATGTCCATCAAAATTTTCACACAGTTATTTATTTACTTTTTTCCCCGACATTTTTCAATTTCTAACCTTTGCCATTGTATTTATCTGTGGAGCACAAAAATACCAGTGTTGCACGGTAAACTCAATATTTTGCCATAAAATTTGTCTGGTCTTACTTTTAGCAAACAAAGCTGTGGAAAAAAAGGAAGAAAAAAAGAGAGAAATGAAAGGAAAAGGAAAGAAAAAAGAAAAGCAAGAATACAAGCATTTCGCTTAGCAAATTCTGAACTTCATTTCAAGTACTCCGTGCCTCTACATGCTTTGAGGTAGTCAGATACGACTCGCCGACCAACATAGAGATCTCCTAGGAGTACAATGTTACACACATATCCAGACAGCATTGAATTAACATTATATTAGGTTGTTAAAAATGATGAAACAATGAGTTTTAAACTTCTTCTACCTCTCAGTTCTTCCGCAATGGAGAAGTAGATACATTTAGTAGGAAAGTATCGACCAATATTCAAACAGTGTCGCCAGGCTTCTAGATGTTATGTTTAGTCGACATCTTCATTTCACAGTTATATAATCTTGGCCTTTCAGCCAGTCATCGAATGCAACATTCTGTTTTTTTAGTTCCTGGAAGCCTTCTGGCTTCCATCATACCTTCATTTGCTACTGGTTTTCATCATCTTATAGGAAGTCCAAAACCCTGAAAGGCGGTCGTCTGTTTGCAAGCCCTGGTCACGACTAAGTTAGGGTTTGTGATATATTTTGTGTAAGTTTGTCACGCATGAGCATGGCATAGCCACAAGCACCCCCATATATATCACTTAAATGTTATCATTTCATTTCTTTTATATTCGCATGACATCACTTGCTGGGTCAATCCTTTTCATGTCAGATTGCATATTCGAATATTCATCCACATTTACTGAATATTCCGTCATAAACACGCACTGAATACTGATTATTATAAACATACACTGAAGGTTGAGCCATAAACATACACTGAATATTCAGTCATAAACAGCACTGAATATGCAAACATATACATCACTGAATATTCAAACTTAAACAGCACTGAATATTCAGTCATAAACAGCACTGAATATGCAAACATTATACATCACTGAATATTCAAAGATAAACATACACTGAATATTTTGTCATAAACAGCACTGAATATGCAAACATATACATCACTGAATATTCAAATAGAGACATCACTGAATATTCAATATACCAAGGTTTTGAAAGTCCCTAATCTCTAACATTCTGTAATAATTATAAAGTTGTACCATTTCTTCATAAGATCATCTGCTTCCTCAACATACTTTGAGAAACAGAATTGACTTCCTCTGAGTGTTTTATGGAAGATAACCAGCCCACAACTTGGAAAGCTTTTCACCTGTATATCACCTGCCTTTCCTTGTCTCTAATATGATGAGCTATGTAAAGTTTGTTTTTCTACTTCCACTGATAACCAACCTCCCTTACACTCTCTCTTAATAGTAACCAATAATCAGTAAGAATGTGACAGTAGGTAGAGATATTTAACAGATATTAGAAGTTGGATGAAAGGATATTACCTGTAGTACGTGGCTGTGTTGTCTGTCTGTCTATTTGTGCTGAGTAAGTGTGTTCACTGTATGAGTAAAGTCTCTGGCTACAATATTGTATTGTGTTGTATTATACTATGCCGTATACTTCATGTCACATAATACATACTCAATGCACCTTGTTGAAAGTAGGGGTAACTATGGCAACTGACAGTGCTCACAATATTCTATGGAAGGGTGACTAACATTTATATATATACTGACTTTTAACATGGTGCACAAGAGAGCTTGTACAAATTTGAAAATGACTAGGCCCTCCTTTTTTTTTTTTTGAGGGGGAAGGGGAAGTGGGTGTAGGAGAGAATAATTCTGTATACCGTTAAAAATCTGTCAAATACAGTATCCCACATTAAAAGTGAAAAGCAAGATCGCTAATGATCACCAATTTTGCACAATTTTTGCACAACTTAGACCACTCTTCCATCCAGGCTTTCTTTGGCACCATCCTGATCATTGTGTTCTGTAGTCATGTATTTCTTTCCAAAGTTTCTACATTACATAAAGTTCACCCTTTTTACTACTACGGTCATATTTATTGGAACCGTTTTGATTTAGTATGTATGCAAAGGGATGACATCATTTGGGAGTGAAGACAGGCTTTATAAATCCCAGAGGGATTAAACAAGATCTGTAAGGGAGATTAATTTGAAATTGTTCCAAATCTCTTACATATCTTGTGGAAAGTATATTCTTAGTATTCATTATTATGTAGTAATTGTTAAGGAAAGAGTGAGGACATCTGTCATCGCACACTAACCAGTTAAAAAGTTTTTTTAACAGTGCAAGGTAGGTTGTATGTGTGTGCAGCATTGCTTATAGTGATGTCGTTGTATGACCGGCTATAGTCAAATAGTTTCCCCGTCGTCCGGTAGAGCATTCGCCTTAATCTGCATGTACCCTACCCCTGATCCTAGCATGTGACTCCTCTCCTACAAAGATAGATGCTTTATCAAGTATAAACCTAAGCTTGATCCTTTATGGTATTTCTGCTGCCATGGTTACTGGCTAACATTACATGCTGATGAATTCCTGAATCTTGGAGGTCACTTCATGGATGTGTTCGTATAACGTTTGATGAATGTGGTAAAAGCTGTGTGTTCAAGCGGCTAAGCAGTGAAGTCGCAAAGTAATGATTACAGACTGTTTATCTGAAAAAGGGAGGCAAAAGCTTTAAAACTGGGTGTGTTACTGCATTTGTCAAGGCATATCGGTAAATGGGTGTAGCAAGTTATGCACATCCCTAGAGCTGAAGTCTCATTGTGCACTATAAGATTGCCAGCCAGTATGTTGCAGTTCTTTCAACAAAACTCAGTTCTTCTGTAAAATGTGGTTTGCATTTGTAAGTTGCTAGTTGGCAACTTTCTGAAAGAACTTCTTTTGGGTTGCTGCTGGAGCACGTGGCATGTTTGCTCAGGATCTTGGTTTTAATTTAGAGTTTTTAAAAATTGATGTAAAGGAAAACGGTAGGCAATTATTTAGTAAGGCTGTATAGTTGAGAGGTGATAACAGTCTTTTGAAGAAAAAGGGGGAGAGGATGAAAAAAGCAAGAGAGAAATTTGTTGTGATGAATGAGCATTGCTGAGATGGGCAGTTCAAAACCTGCTCTCCTGGCTTCCTTGAAAGTATCAGCTTCCATTTGTTAAGGGAGTTGTTTGCTGCATGACTGTGTTTATAGATAGTGAGCCACTTGTCAAGGAGATTTCAAAGCTGCTGCATGTTATATAAAGTAGTTGCTACATTCTGAATAAAAGTCCTTGTTTACATGTTTAAAATTAGGTATTTACCACATGTCCACAAAGGATATTTGCTACATTGCCTATAAAGTAATTACTACATGTGGAAAGTATTTGCCAGATGTCCACATAATGTATTTGTTATGTGTCCTCTCACAGCATAGTGCCACCTACCACCCCCCTCCCCCTAACAGGAAGAACCACATCTGGGTAAATTGTGTAGTGGTAGAAGCATAATTTCTCTTACCTTCTAGAAACTTGATCTCTTTGAGTGAAGCACTCTGTGTGGACTTTCAACAATGTTTCAAATCGGTTTAGAAACAGAGCTTTTACACTTGTTTTTAACATTTACTGTGCATTTCACCATAGAGAACCTGCTGCTGCTCCTATTGACCACCTTAAAACATTTACAAATCATTTCAGGAAAAATGCTCTCCACCTTCTCAATTCTTTTTTGCTGTTTAGGCTGATTGAGTAATTATCGCTGAGCCAAACAATTATGGTACCATTAAGAAAGTATTCACTGAAGTAATTTTGTAACGACTGTTACCTGAAAGTTTCATGCTTGGTTGTTGAAAGTACATTCTGCTAGAGCAATATTAAAAATATATTGCATATATCGGCCACAAATTCATTGTTCAAGATGTTGAAGAGTAAAAGGCCATATGTTCAAATATAGGAAACATAGTACTGCTTTTGTATTGTTAGTTTATTGGATTAATAAGTTCAGTCTAAAAAGGGTTACAGGTTTAAAATCACACGTGGCATCACAATTTGTTGAATTTTTTTTTTGGTTGGTTGTAAGGTGGGTTGTTAGTTTTTCAGCCTGTTTTGTTCAATTAAGTTGATGATATCTACTATACACTCAGCCATACCCTCACTCCTCTTCCACACACATGCTGGACTCAATCCACGTCTTAAAGTACAGAAAAACACATTCAGCCTGCCGCACACTGCCCGACCGGTCATGACCCAAATCAACTTGACCCCTGTGACCCACTTTTGCGATTGAAATGTATAACCATGATCTTTCTGACCTCTGCACAGTTAACGACAAAATGTAAATGAGCGCACAAAGCAACAGTTTTCTGTTAACAACCGGTGTTCATTAAGGTCACATGCAGTATTCCTCTCCCACATTGGTTACATTTTGTCGAGACCGGGCAGTTTTAGTCTGAACTACCGGGCACTGCCGACTGCTATTGGGAAGACATGTTCAATTTTCAGGATCTGAAGCCAGAAGCGACTCGAAACTGACAAAGCTTGATCAGTCGTATTCAAAGCAAATGCACGCTGCCCGACTGTCCCCAATTTTTCCACGTGACGACGGCAGTTTTCGGCAGGCTATAAAGACATCTCTGCGGTCACAAAGTTTCCAGAGATTTTTAGTTTCTTGTCCCTGTTTCTTTACACCTAAATCTTACTGATTTTTAGAAATGTTTTACTCTTTTCAAAATGAGACAAGAAAGAAAATGAAAAGAAAGTTGATGAATATTAACAAAATCATGATCAACAATGTATTTTCTTCTCGTTTCTTTCTGCAGGTCTTTGGATAAACGTAAACACAAGAAGGCCATCTTTTGACATCTCCATACGGACATCTGTGTAGTAGTAGTAATACGTCCCATAATATCAAGATGCGAGTGGGCTTTGTCACTGTTGCTGTAACCACTTACCAGCATCAACTTTAATTTTTGGAGTTATTTTACAAACCACCGTTTTTTTCCCCCCTTTGGAGAGGAACTGCTTATACTCCATGGCTTCCCTTCTCCACAATATCCCAGCCTCCCTTTTGACCATCAGCTCCAGTTCACCTGTTTCCTCTACAAACATGGCATCTAAGGAAAAAGTTAGGAGATTGGCAGTCCGGCTGACAAGCCTACCGACCACTCAAACGTTAGAAAAACAAAACAAGAAAATATCGGGGGAAAAAATATATCACAAAAAAAAGAAAGAAAAAAAAAATCCAATAGAGTTTTTGATATCTTTAGTAGAAGAATTTCCATAAATATTGAGTGGTGTATGGACAAGTAGACTGTATACACTTTAAAATGACCTAATCAATCATAGATTGTTGAGAAAGAGTATATGTTCAAGTTTAATATATTTGACGGACTATTCCTAGAGTCAAATTTGCCTTAGTGAATAGCTGACCACATCAGTAATCCCTGATATTGTGACTTTGGGTCAAAAATCTATGATCTTTGTACAATGTATTTTGGTTTAAGTTGCCTGGAGGACAAGAATATTTATGTATAACTGTTTAAGATTTTTTTTTTCTTTTCGTTTTTTCCTTCTAAATATCTCTGAACATGATCTCTTGTAAATATTTCTAGTACTAAGCAATGTATACGTAACCTCTTTTAGTGTCGAGATACCCTCGTCCCCCGCCCCCTCGCCTTTCCCCTCTACCCTTCCATACTAACATGCAAAGAACCACCATTTGACAGTTACCATGGTGATAATATTCCATTAAACATTTTCATATCTTGTGAGTTTTTGGTAGGTGATGTTTATTTGATAGAAGTAATGTTTTAGGATGGTTTTACATAACTTAGTCCATTATAGGTCATTTGTAATTAGCAATTCCTGCTTTGGCTGGTGAGGTTGATAGAGATAGTCTTCACTGATATGGTTCCTTCTGTGTTCATACCACAAAAAGATAATTTGATGTGTAGACTGCATGCATCTTCATGGAGACCCTTCACCGCTGCTTTTAATATCTGGTTTTGTAATTGGTGCTGTTTGTTTACTATTTTGCGTTTTGTTTTTGTACTGGTATCATCTTACTTATCTTTTATTTAATCCAGAGGATGTATGCCAGAGTACGAATCGATACAAATATGTCCATTAACTTTGTATTGTCTCTTTGAATGATTCAAGAAACGAAATAATTTTAAAAACAATTTTCTGTAGTGAATGAGGTTGTACTCGGTCAATACTTATCACTTGCCCAGCAGAAAATAAGTGGACCAAAGGAATGAATATTAATCAGCTGATTCTCTGTGAAAACTTCTGTCTAAGCATTTCACCTAAATCTGGAAGGATCTTAATTTTTGTTGTTGTGGCAGGAACTGTGAGTTTATGAGGGTACAATAATATACAACGTTGCTTTGTCATTGAGGGTATTCCATGCCTATAATAGGACCGCAGAAGTATAAACATTTGGTATAGAAATATTAAGGAATGAACAGCAGGAGATTACTTCCATCTCTCAGGCGAAAGGACCACCGGTTGAAATTTTTGTCTTTGTTTTTTTCCTTTATTAAATTATTTGGGTTTCAGATCTGTTGTCAACATTTTGCAAATAGCATAGAATAAGTTATGATATTTTTGATTGGAGATACTGTTAGTGTCTTTGTGGAGGGGGGGGGGGGGGGAGGATCAGGGGTTAAGGGGTGGAGGTTGAAGAAAGGATGAGGGTTGGTAGTTAGCTATTAATTCTGTTTTCATCTCAGTAATTTAGGATGATTAACGAAAATTTGTAAAGGTCAAACAACGTGTGGCTTAAAGAGGCATTTTGCATTTGTCCGTCAGCTTTGCCGCAAAATGTAAAACATGAAGCAATAAATGTAACTTCTGAAAGACACATAATGCAGAGCTTTATTTGTTTATACTCCAAGATTGCTTTTTGGGAAGTAATTAGCAATTTTAGTCAATTCTGACAGATTTGTGACCAAGACACTTTTGCTACATCCAGTCATTTTATCTCATGGCTTTGAGTGAATGCTTGTTCAAATACAAAATCAAATTCATGGCGATTTGAAATGAATCTTGAAAAATAATTCCAAGCGAAAATGCATCGTCAATGGGAGTAGTTTATGGCAAGAAAAAGTCTTCTGATTTAATACCAAATGCTGTTTCTAAGTGTGACTCCCAAACTGTTTTCAACTAGTCGGTATAATGATCTTTCCTATTCCGTGTAAACATATATACATAATCGTACCCTGGAAAAGATGTAATTTGTATTTTTGTTGATTATCTTTCTCTCAGACAATGTGTACAGTGCGAATATGCTTCATGTAGCCGAGATTGTGAACAGTTTGATGGAATTTCCACACAATTAAAAAAAAATTCAGTAACAATTTAGCTAATTTTATTTATCATATTTTTAAGTTTTGGCTTGATGAACTTTATTTGTTTAGAGTTCATAGCGACTTCTTTGTACACTTATCTATATCTTGTGTAGATGCTGTTTATGTCTCCTTTTTTCTTCCAAACTTTTGTGTAATCACCAAATTCTGGAAATAAATTGGCTTGTCACAGGTCAGTTAGGGAAATAAAGTAACAATACAAATGTTTTCTTATTATTTCTTCTCTGTAAACTGATAATAAAAAAAGACTTTTCCTCCATGAATTTACAAAGACAGTACTTTGTTGTGTTAGTTTTACTTTCACATCAATAGCCCTATACTTTTGGCAGTAATTAACCTTTGGTCTGCAAAATAAAATAGTAAAGAGAAAAGGGTCCCCTGAATTCCTCTTACTCCCATAACCATCCCCCTTCCCCATTCCATTTCCAACTAAACTACACAAACTTTTCCTCTACCCATCAATTCTTAGATACTGTCTGGAATGAAGAAACATAAGAAATTTGAAGAAAGAAATTGTTGCATCATCATAAATGACCAAACTTGAACGAAAAAAAATCGTGAAATTGTTAGGCTTTGGGAACCCTGATCTGGTTTTATAGTCCCTGTTACCATAGGTTACTACTTATTTTTTCACTGGAGAGCATTTGGTCAAATATTTGGTAGCCATTGAAATAAAACCCTTTACTTATTGTTTGATGATTCACAATTGATATCATAATAAAACGTTAACCGAAGGTCATTTCTGTTAGATGATTTAATTGTTGACAATTAACGAGAAGTATCCCCCTCGCCAGTTACTGTCGGTACAACCTGTCACAGCATAAGCAAGACAAATTTAGCACAAAGGGGATTTCCCTAATGAGAGAGCGCCTCCATGACTCAATTTGAAGTGTCATCGTATATATCTTGCACTGTAGCATGTGTTGATCGAATAGGCCAGCATACCTATGTAACGACGCATACAGTCTAGTCATAAGCTGAGTAACACTTAGTGAAGGTCTTTCTGCATACAGTTAACATAATTCACGAAACGCCTGTGGAGAGTCACATAGATTACCGACGTTGGTCAACAGAAGACTGTTTCAGTTACTACTTGAAAACTGTTTGGTCAATCGTAAATATACTGAGATCAAAATGACAACAGTTATCCGAGTGAGAAGGAAGCGAACCACAGATGCATTAGAGAATCTCGTTTTACCGTTGAAACGAGCAAAAGTGAACAAACCAACGGGAACTACCGGTAACCAAGCTGCCAATACTCCCCTAAAGAGTCAGGATGACAACAAAGCAGTTTTCACTTTTGCGGGGACCGTGGAGAGGAAGGTTGGTTTTTACAAAATTACAGGCTGATTATACATGATGTGCTGCAGTTACATAGCCTAGGCTAGTTCACTAGCCTAGGGCCTAGGCTATGTTAGTTCATTACCATTGATATGGGAGAATTATTTCAATTCACCGAAGAGTTGACAATCTAGGCTAGATTTGCAACTATGTTACTGTAACTTTGTAAGGCTAGTGCTCCTGCACTTTTTATTACTCCTAGTTCTACTCCCATTGTAGTTTGTACACTGTTGTGTTACGGTTAGTATTCCGAGTAGTGCCCAGTGATACAGTAGTGTATTTCTAAAACAGGTAAGGCTGAGTGCTAGGCCAGGTCGAAGGTAGTAGTTAGTAGTAGAATGGTATTTTTTGTATTGAATAGTAAATATATGAATAACATAAAGGCCAACTGCAATTTAAAGCTTGTGATTGCTGTACAACATTCCGGAATATTTCTAAAATTGGTAAATTATCCACGTAAGAAGCTTGCTGTCTAACTGCAATATACATGTTATTGGCAACGTATGGTGATTAGGTTTGCCTGGTACTGATGACAAAGTCTGCTTTTCGAATGTGTATTATAATACTAGTTATCGGCATTGAGCAATTTATTTGGCTGATTTGAACTTGAAGCAAAGCTGGTTCAGCCGTTATTATTTTCATAAATCTTAACGACCAACATTAATTGCTGATGATGTACTTACAGATTGAGGTCAATAAGGTCACCATTTACAAAAGTGGAGGAACCTTTTTTTAAATCGTATTGTCAAAGTACATATCTCATAACCTGGACTGCATTGTGAAACATGTAGTACTTTGGAATTCAGAGTTAGCCTTACATTGACTAAGGCCCTGTGCGCTTCTCGCCGTTTCTTTTATAAATACTGTGATTATGTTCGGAGTGCATACATGTGGGTTAGATAACATTACCTAACTTGTAAGCCATTGGTGAGAGATTGTAGCTAGCCTGGCAGGACTGTTATTGTCCGTGGCATGAACGAGTCTGTTCACTGAGTCAATAATAAAGCAAATAATAAGACTAACATTTCTGGTGGGAATGTCTTTTGTTTCCAGCTTGATAAATAACTTAATTATTTGTTCCACTGTCCAAATTTCCATAAAATCATCCTTGTAAAGAAGATAAAAGGCATTTAAAGAAGAATCTACTGTAGAACTTATGTTGTAGCTTTGTAGTTCAACTAAGTTTTATACTGTTACTGCTACTCAATGATGAGCCCATAGATGTTAACAAAATGGAAAGATACCAAGATGGAAAGATACAGTTCATTTTGTGGAAATGAAGGAGTGGCAATTTAAGATGAATATATGATTCTATTTTCCAACTAGTGACATTTGGATGGAAAAAATAACCCCCCATTATAATAGGTAGGGGGAGGGGGTGGGGAGGTCAGGTGTGAAGCATTGAACCCCACTGTAGCATCTGGATGGAAAATTGCTTCGTGTATGCAGTACATCTCATGAATTCTTAGAAAGTTTCACTACTTGAAACAGTGACATATTAATAAAAATATCTATAAAAAATATATATATTTTTTTTAGAAAATAGATGTTGGCTACTCTCCTGGTAAGCTTAAGGCCCCCCTAAATTAAGATGACACTGATAAGTTGTTGAATAAACAATGATAAAATTGTAGACCTGAATGTATCTGCTGTAACTGGATCATGGGATTGTACCACCAGATGTGAAGTGTATGCCATAAGGCTATGTGGCTCATAAAATGGCTAGCTTTCAAGCCTGGTATTTATAACATAACTGCTGTTATTTTAGGATATACCATTTGTTATGTGGGGGGGGGGGGCCGGGAATTTATAGGGGGCTGCCATTGGAATTTAAAGATAATACAGCAGGAGCTGTAAGCTCACATAATTGGTGAGGCATCTACTTTCATATCCATTCATTGTGGAAGGTAGTTACTGAAAGACTGCACATACTTTAATTTTTTGTTCTTCCTTTTATCTAATCTAATAAAAATGGCCCCCTTGGGAAGGATTTAATTTATTTTTTAAGTTGGATATGAAAGTGCTAGAAACAAGTTAGGTCCTTGGTAGGTGTTGAGAGGTTTATACTTCAAGATGTGATGTAATGTAGCCTTATCGTTGATTTTCTTAAATTTGCCTTGGGGGACTTGTCAGCAGCTGTTTATACTAGCACTTACTGTTTAAATAACGAGACAAAAGAAATAGAAGGCATAGAAACAACTATAAAAACAAAGAACTAATTATTAAGATCACCAGAAGCGTAAAATGTGGAAAACAGCATCCATAATTATTATTAGGTTCTGTGCAAACTCAACTATATAGACAGTACACTTGAACATTCTGTAGTGAGTTCAAAAACCTTTCCGTATCAACCGATGAATTTAAGTCTACTAGGAATTGTGATTAGTGTTAGAGTTAATTATCTTTGGGAGATTTGGTATGAGGTTCATTAAATGCAGAAAAAAATGAGCTGAGCTCTTTTAGTTTCCAATTTCCACTGCAATTGGTGTTTGGAACATGTATCAAATTTAAAAATACATTTAATATAAAACCTTGTTTCATAAATGAAACACTTTTCAAATCCACAGACTTTGCTGAAAAAATGATCGTCAGATCAGTGGAGTGCCGATTATGCAATAATCAGTCGTCTCAACTCTCTGGGTAGTCATGTGCTTGTGTAAATTGTTTCTTGTCTTTAAAGCCTCAATATATGCAATCCCTATCTAACAGGAAATAACCAATCCTGTAACATTACAATCATTTTTGTACTATCATCACACAATCATGACCAAGTATTATTTTTGCCAAAACTGAATGACTTCAAAACCAAAAGAATGGTGTCCCATCAGAAACAATCAGCAAATATTGTCGGGATGCTCTTATCAGCCTGTACAGTAACTGAACAATGTGTGTTATAAGTTAGGAAAGCGCCAGTGAGAACTTGATCTTCTTAGGCAACTTGGCATTATATATTTACCCAGCGGCTAAACTTGGGAAATTCTAGGCCTGGCTACTGCAATGCTTGAACCGGATGCAACACAGAAATGGGCTGTATGTGAGATGCTATAAATAACCAAATCGTCAAATCAAATTATTTTAAGTAGGTGAGGTAGACCTACTAAATCCAAAATTCTTTTACCATTTTTTAATCAAATAATGAGTTTACTATGTGTAAAGGGTAACAGTGCGAAGGGTTGTATCACTCTTGTAGTGCTATTCAAGTATGTTTTCAATACACTAGCTTGCTTATGTGTTTGTAGCTTGGAATGTTCTGAAAACAGCTCATGTAATACATTCTACCAGAGTCTTTCATGCTCAAAAGATGCATTAATACATGATATACGAACATCTGTTTGAGTCTCTACAGTGCATTTACGTAGTTCCTGATTCTACTCTATGCTTTCGGATTAGCAGTCCCTTTAAGGTCATTGGTATTCTACCAAATTTTTCATTTTCAAAATTTGATAAAAAATTTGGAGTAAAGACTTTCATGATTGGTTACTATCCCCCAAAGTATTCCTGGAGCTAGATGGGAGGTTGCAAGGTTAAAATAAGACGATATCTCATCGAGGCAAAATCAGTCGCGACTCTTAACTCTCAGTCGCAACTCCTGCTTAGGAGTCGACTACCGAAGTACTAAATACGATTCCTGCTCATTTGGGTCGCTGATCCCTACTCTTTTAATAAATATCATAGCTTCGTCTTTACTGCATGATAGATTGATAATGTGTCAAAAATCCATGGTTACGCCACTTCAACTGGTCTACTAGAGATCAAGTCGATTTTTGTATGCATTTCAAAAACTGACAGTTGGACAAGCGGCTGTCACCTTTATGCATGAGTTAAGATGCTAACTTCAACATTGTTCAATACAGTTTGATCAGCAATGACCAGTTGTTTCATTTCTAAAATAATTGTGGGAAATATCAATGACCTACTGTAGAAGTACTGTACCATGCTTTATTTGTAACATCCACATAAAGAACTAGAACTTTGTTTCTGTCTCTACGGTTTGCTAATCATTTTTCTAAAATTTACATTACAGTTTGCTTCATGTCAAAATCTACTGCTCCAACAGAGGCATCCATCAATTTTTCGTATTCCAAATAATTCATCAAATTTTATTTTCATCAAAAGGATCTTCATATAGCACCAGCAATATATAATTATTCATGATGATGATCATATAGTAGATTGCCACTGCACTGGCTTACAAAATGACATTTGAAAGATTATAAATATTTAAGAATAGTGTTCAAACGATTAACCTAATCGGAATCGGAATCGGCCCGATTATTGCATAATCGGAACATAATCGGAATCGGTAAAAATTACGTGGAATACCAGTTATGTCATACCGATTATTCAAAAACATATGGAAGGTGAAAATATCATTATTCAAAAACATGGAAGTTGAAAATATCAACTGATGTATTAGGTTTGTTCTTTTACTACGAAATATTAAAATAAAGACACCCTCTATACGTCTTTTACAATGTAATTTCATCAAATTAGGCTGCCAGGGTCGCCGATTTTGCTTCCCTCGTGGTTAGTGACTTCATATTTCTCGGCACAGTAAGCATGGCAGCAATACCAATTTCGCGAATTAGGAATTGCAGTTGCAGCGCGAATCGCGCAAACAGTTCTCACATCCCGCATCAAATTTGAAGCAGTGCGGGAGGGTCGCGCACAATCACCCCGGGAATTTCCCGCAGAGTGACTGGCAAATTACGGCCTTCACGAAGCAATTTCAGTACCAGCGAAAATAAACTAAATTCCCCTCAAATGTCCGACCACATGGTAGCCTTACTTCACACTAAGTCAACTGCATGGAAATCTAACCTTGCCATCTGTTTATTCGCTCTAGTTGTGTCGCAAATAAAAAAATAAAAATATCCATGTAAACTGCAATCTTCGACCACATGTTAGCCTAACAACCACACTATGTCAATGGGAAATGTAGCCTAACCATCGGTTTGCAAAAAAAAATGCGTAGCCTAGTTTACAACTTTCAATTTGCTGGAAATCGGCATTTGTTTGGAAGGTATGTGCTATATCTTATAGAGGGAATGTTATATTTTATATTGGAGTAGTTTCTAGTTGTTATTATTTCTTTACATCAATCTGGTAACATTTTACAGTAATTTTAAACAAGTTACGATGGTACAATTTGCTTTTCAG
>KN888983.1:5264-17250 GCA_000934455.1 Apostichopus parvimensis | reverse complement strand
AATTCATAGTCTAGTGTGTTGATTGTATTCATGCTCGTAGACACTCCACAGGTTAAACAGTGATAATTGTACTGGTAGTGATGGGTAAAGTAATTTAACAAAATGAAAGTCATCTGAGACTGTATGTCATGTGCAAAGTCTGAATTTGACAGGCCTGATGTTTGTTGTAGTCGCAAAGTCCCTGGTTGGAGAATGCCAACAATACCGAACTGCTTTGTCAGATCTATACAGTAGGTCTCTGTCATATAATAATTGATTAAAGTGAGTAGATCAAATCGATTTTGTTCGCTTCCTTATAAATATCCTTTGGGGATGTTTTTACAGTATATAGTGCTCATGGAAATAATAACATTATAACCAGTATGTCTGTATCAGTGTTGTAGCTACGCCGGTCGGCGCCGGTCACTAACGTTTGCCGACCGGTACTCCAAGTAAAGAGTGCTAATACTGACCAGCACTCTCGCTTCTGATAGACTGGTACAAAATTCAGTAAATAGTGTCACGAAATGACTGTAAAAGAAATCACTCTCACCCAATTACATACACACACACACACACATATATATATATAATTCGCAGGCAACCGCCACTCCAGAAAATTCAACCGCCACCTGTAAAATCCTAGCTACAACCCTGGTCTGTATATATGTCCCTTGTAATGCTTCAATGCGATTCAATTCTGTTTTTGTCCAAAAATTCTTGGATCGTTTCCGGTTTGTTTTAATATCCCGGTCAGTTTTGTTCGTCGTTCATTTAACGCATATATTTGGTCAAAAGTGTCGGAGAATGAGTGTATTCGTTGTGAAAGTAGGCTACTGTACAGTAGACGTTAAGAGAGTTTGGGTGACCGACCGGGTTTGACCCTATACTGTAGCATTCTTGGAATCGTGGTACCAATATTTCAAATTAATGTCAAATTGGTCCTCTTCTGTATGGTTCAGATTGTAAAGTTTGACTGAGCAAGAACCATTTAGTTCCAGATCTTGCACCTCTCTTTCAATACCTGTATCGGTATCAAACCAACGTATACACTCCAATCTATGTTAACGTATTGAACTCTGAGTGACATCACTGCGCCTCCTGTTGACCCCCGTTGACCCAATTCCAGGTCAACATTCACTTCCTCAGTCTACCATTTCAAAGACCAACAACAACTAGTTTTGTCCTTATTTTCATCCTTCATGAATCTTAGATCTGTTTGTTCTGTGGTATGGATTTTTTTAATATTAAAATTCCTTTTCAATATTTTCCATCAAACTAGATCTGAAGCTTTTACTGATAGTGTCTGTTTGAATTTTACATGTATTCTCATATATTTCTTACATCCTTTTTCTATTGTCCATATCTGGTGGGTGACCAGTTTAGCCCATCCAGTATATTTGGAGACTACCTGGTTAATATTACATTCCATAACAACTCCCTGATTACATACACATATATATGTCAAACTGGTGGTCGTCATTCCCATTGTTGTTGTGAATATTGACTGAGTGTGCATCTGTTTACCTGCAGACCATAACAATATTCATCATGGATCTGACATCTCTCAGCAGTTCTTACCTTGATGTCAAGCATCTTAGGTCAACATCAGCATTCCTGCCCATCTCTGCTTGTCACAGCAAACCGTTCTGCCTCAGGGGAACTGATACAGATATATATATCTTTTTCAAGAAATCCAAGAAAACTTTTATGAATTGAGCAAATTATTCCTACAGAGAGAGTTGATTCAATCCCAGCATGAAACTGATCCTAATTGAGGCTGAAATTATTGACATTGGAGGGTATGGGGTATTGAAGGACAGACTCATCCTGAACTGCTGCTGATACTGTATATGTGCAATGCCAGAAACCCTCTCATATATATATTGTGGTTTAAAAACTAAATTCTGGATTTTTGTAAAACTCTTACAAGATTGAGTAGGACTTTGCATAATCAATTTGGGGAGCTATAGTCAATCAATCTTTTGCTTAGTCAATGTAAAGGATACCGTGTGTGTTAATAGAGAGAGAGCGAGAGAGACTGCAGATATCGTTTGATGTTTAAGTCTAGTATAAAGGTTTGTAGATGATCAACCTTGAAAATGCTATTCATGGGCTTGATATCTGATCAGATTTGGGCAAAAGAAATATGCACTTAGGTTTTCTGATTTTCCATGCGACGACTGAAAATTAGGTCAAAGATAAAAAGATGTACATTTTGTTTCTGTGTGTAAACAAGGTGTGTCTATAGCATTAACATATCGACTTAGTTCAATGCTCCTCTTTTACCTCTCTCCCACCCCACACTATGTAAACATTTTCAGAAATTCATAAAATGAAAGAAAAAGTGTTAATGAAGTCAGTTCCATGGCCCTATACCAACAGTAACAGTTGTAAATTGTATTTTCTTTGTTTCCTCACTTACCTGTTTCCTCATAACATTTGCACTCTAGCTCTACCCTGGATAGAGACAGTGACGTGGCAACCCTTTGACACTGATCTCTCACAGTGACTGATTGCCACCAGTCAACCCTACAGTACTGCTTGCTTGTAATTTAAATATAATGTTATTAATTGTATAAATTATCAACAGGGTTTGATCATACAGTATAGGGACAACAGCTTGTATACTTAACATAAATCCATTTTCAGAATTTCATATAGAAAAAAAAAATCATGGATTTAAATTAATGATCCAGTTTAGTTATTAATTTAGCCAATGATCGAATGGGCTTAGATAAACTTGAGGCTGATGGGTATTCAGATTGAAACCCGGCCAGCTCATCAAGGAAGATTGATTTTTCTTTGCCGTCTAAAATGGTCGGATTTGAGCATGTAATTATGATAAACATGAATTTCCATAAAGAAATTATTTCAACTCATTATCATAGAAGTGTATGATGAAATTAACTTGCATAGGATTCCAAAGGTGTTGGAGTGAGGAGGGGGGAGGGGGGAGGGGGGGAGGAGGGGGAGGCATTTTCCTTATCTTCCCATCAATTTAGTTGGGACATGAACGTTAATGGAAGGTGCTCTGGGCCTGGTGGAATTCCTACCCGACTGATGAAAAACTCCCATGACTGAATGTTTTACCTGACTGGTGATGGATTTTTGGGGGGGGGGGAGGTGCACACAGCTCTTTTGGCCCCCTCCCCAATGTGTTGTTTGCCATTTTACTAAGAACAACATGCCAACCTGGCTAGATTAACGCTATTTTGGAGTGAAAATAGGATTTAGAACATGCATAGACGTTGATCACAGCTGCCGATGCATAATTTCAAATTTATGAATTTACTTCACTCCTCACTTACCTGTCTCCTCAAAAACAATGTACACTCGCTCTACAGTGTCTAGAGCACCTGTAACATTTTAAGCTCAGTATACTCTCCCAGCGACAAAATCATTCCAGTCTACTGCCCTCCTTCTCATTCTACCACCTACATTGTCTGGGAGCACATACAATCAGTAGTAGAAAAGAGAAGAAATATTATCTCTGAGAAAGTCCTATCCGCAGCCTTTTGAAGGCTCTAAGTACTGTATAAATATGCAACATCATATTTGACATGTACCATTGAAATAGAGTCTAACATTACCATCTGTAGGTATGATATATGAGACAAAATATGTAACTCCATCTGTTCCCCAGGGATAGGATAATGTTACCATACTTTTTCTGCTTGATTAAACATACACATGAACAGACCTGCTGAAGATATTGGCTTATTGGAGGAGAGAATTTATCAACTTCAGCTGATACAGTACGCTATATAGAGTCTCTGTCATGGAGACGGCAGGGTATGATACTTCCACACTCATAGACCGGTCACAACTAGATAGGCCAGACTTGCTAGGAGAGAATATTAATATGCTAGATTAGCTAGCAGCTTTGTCCTATATTATAATGGCCATATCATCTGTAATGGTCACATCTAGACAGGCCAGACTTGCTAGGAGAGAATATTTATATGCTAGATTAGCTAGCAGCTTTGTCCTATATTATAATGGTCATTTCATCTGTAATGGTCACACCTAGACAGGCCAGATTTGCTATGAGAGACTATCTATATATGCTAGATTAGCTAGCAGCTTTGTGCTATATTAAAATGGTCTCATCTTCTGTAATGGTCACACCTAGACAGGCCAGACTTGCTAGGAGAGAATATTTTATATGCTAGATTAGCTAGCAGCTTTGTCCTATATTAAAATGGTCATATCATCTGTAAAGGTCACACCTAGACAGGCCAGACTTGCTAGGAGAGAACATATATATGCTAGATTAGCTAGCAGTTTTGTGCTATATTATAATGGTTATATCATCTGTAATGGCCATTTCCAATGATTATCCGGTTAAATCTTTTAGGGTAAAAACAGTTTTTTCGTGCCCATTGCGTCTGTCTGAGTCGGTTGTTTTGATAATGATGTCATTCCTGTCAGTTGGTTTGGTAGTCTTTGTGTCTCTGTCACAGCTGGATTGAGGCAGATAATTATGTTACCTTAAATCATAGTTGTAATTATAGTCAAAATAAAACATAATAAGTATTACATCCCATGAATGATAACATTTGGGTCTACCCGTAATAACTTATTGTTTTAAGATATACTATCGCCTAGTCTTTAATTACTGTTTGCACTGGAAGCAAAACAAACATACATCCCGTGAATGATGAATAATGTCGGGTCTAGCTGCCATATTATTTTCCTTTGTACAGCTGGTTTTTTCACGTTATTGAAACTTGCATGTTAAAACCGGATCGAATCTCACCTAGATTAACCTCAAGTAGTTCTGTAAGGAAATACATAGTCTACAGACACTGTACATGAATTATTACCTCTGTATCAATCCAGACAGGTGCATTGCTGTTACCTGGTCATGTAAGAGCCAAGATATAATAACTGTACCAGTCATTAGTGACAGTAACGTGTCACACAGACGCCAAAAAATTGCAGATGCGCCTTGTAGATTTGGAAGGAAGATTTAATGAGGTATCGACCTGGGAGTAGGTCAGTATTAGCACGATGTGAAAACCAAAACTCACACCCGATCTCTGTAGGTTGTATGCTAGATTGGAGTGCATCCTTCATTCGTAAATATGCACAAGTTGGAAGTTATAAACCACCTAATAGGTGTATTTATGCTAGCTATGTTACGCTCATTAATTTTATACTAGGCTAGCTAGGCCAGGCAGCAGCCGTTACCGGCTGTACCACTTCCGTGGCACTACCAGGCTTGAAATGTACCCCTGGGCTGTATTTTGCTCAAAGAAGCACTTAGAAATCTTCATATAACCTTAATGTATAACAAAATGAACTGTTTGCATATATATGACCATGTATTGCCTTAGAGCTGAAATGTATCGTGACAGACATGATAAATAGCTGCCTCGGTGAAGTCTTAAAAAAACTCAAATCTTTTCACAAAATGTTATTTTTTTCTTTTCTTTTTTGTTGTTACGATGTTTATTGATATGGTTTAAATATTGTGCTAGAGAAGTATTAGCTCCTTAAATTTCACTTTGATTTATGCTGGTGTATGGGATTTATGCTGGTGTATGGGATTTATGCAGGTGTATGGGATTAAATGCAGGTGTATGGGATTTATGCAGGTGTGTGGGATTTATGCAGGTGTGTGGAATTTATGCAGGTGTGTGGGATTTGTGCAGGTGTGTGGGATTTGTGCAGGTGTATGGGATTTGTGCAGGTGTATGGGATTTGTACAGGTGTGTGGGATTTATGCAGGTGTATGGGATTTATGCAGGTGTATGGGATTTATGCAGGTGTATAGGATTTATGCAGGTGTATGGGATTTATGCAGATGTATGGCCTGTTTAAAAGTCTGCTCTCCCTCACTACTTGTGCAATGGCCAGTCTTTATGTCTTCAGCTACCTGACAATAGTTTGTTCTCTGTAAACTTGTCCGTGATTAACATAAAATATTTCATCTTCAAAATGAAACCTTCCCCTCTTCTCTACATCGGGGAACGTATGCCTCGATGAACACTCTTTAATAATCAATACTACAGTGTTCCCAAAAGCAATTATAACTGAAGAAAGTCTCAAAAAAACATGGACCAGTTTGTTCTCAAAATGATTTCCCTAGGTAGCCTGCCAGCTGTGAATTGTAATACAATGATATAAAGGATGATAAATTTAGTGATTTATTTGATCCATTATTACTGAAAAGTTAACAGTCCTGTGAAAACAGGAATCACAGGTAAAAGGACGAAGGAAAGACCATAAATTTCATACTTAATATTTTTATCACTCTATGCGTATAAATCAAGCTCTTTCCCTAAAATGTGACATTTTCATTTTTCTGAAACGTTACCTTCATCTGATTTTTAAATTGGCCATGAATTTAGTTTATTTACACTTTGAGAGACATCCAATGAACAGGTTCATCTCATCTTCTACAGTGAGCACACTGTGCAAGTCGTTTTCTTCACGGTTGCCATGTGGGAGCAAAGCATGCATGCATAGCAACATCATGCACACTTTCCTGGAGCATGACACTTAGTGGGAACCTATTAGACCTATTAATGGGTTTATGCAAATTGAAAACCTAAATTATACACTTGCAAGCATGCAGGGAAAAAGGCCTTCTATTCTCTGATCGTACATAGCAGTTCCTCAGACAACGTTAAGTAGCATTCATCCTTGTGTGATGAATAGCTCTAATATATTTAAGTGCAGTATACACACGCATTGTAACACACATGAATTCAGCCGCTAGGAGATATATCTCCAAGTCTTCCTTCATCTATGATTGAGACTTGAGATAAAAACAGTGGATTCATGTGGAATATCTAGAGAAACATGGTGTACTTGGGTTAAAGTCTAGATATTAAGCAAATTACTGATATGCCTTGAGGAGTCATTTATCCTCAAGTGTTAAGATATAGCATGGCATGTCTTGTCAAGGAAGAGATGTGATTGGTCTTTACCCATACAGTATAGTCTACAGGAATGGCAGTTTCTAAGGATGTGAATGAGAAGCAGGAGGTGGGGTGGGTGGGGGGGGGGGAAGAATTTGGATGTTCAAAGTTTGGGATAGCAGTTTTAAAGACTGATATAAAATACTGTGGTGCACCTGTGTACAAAACCTGCTATATACAACTTTGCATTTGAATATAAATTTGGCATTTTGGGATGAGGATATTGGATAAATTATTCTCTGGGAGGGGTATAAAATGAGAGGAGAGGTAAGAGGCCAAAGAGAGATGAACAAAAATGGTGGTTTTATTGCCTTTTCTTCTCTCTCATAAGCTGTTTTCCCTAAGTTGCATACATGTCATCTTTTCTAACTCCTTAATAGAGCAGTCAAGTTTTGGGAGTGACCATTTGATAATATGGTGGTTTACTAATAAATTGATTAAACGATGCTTCGTGTGAGTTTGCTTCTGAATTTCATACAGCAGAGCAGGATTTTTTATTTTTTTTTATTGTTTTATATTATTGTCATCTTTAATGAGGGTAGTCCTGCTCAGTTCAGAAGCACTGCTTTCCAGAGGAGCCCTCAAGTTTACAGAACCCCTGTTTGATTCATCTCTCATGCAGTTGTAATTATTGTTGTAAGACATTGTGAGGTCTCCCTGGTTTATTTTTTCAACACCTAAATCTGTCATTCCATAATCCCATTCTGTTATCGTCATGGTCTAGTTAAATTTACTCGCTAAAATCAATTCAAAAATTGATGTCACATGACGCTGATCTTATCACTCCACGGTAGCTCTCTCTAGTCTTACTGATGAGGCCCCCACTGCCAGTTGGCGGAAAAAGAGGGTTAGCAATTATCACCTTTGTGAGAGATCAGTTGTCAGCTATTCTATGATAAACGTACTGTACATGGTATGAATGTGTACATCGTGTGAAAACATGACCATATATGTGAAATACATTTTTTTTCGGTCACGTATATGATTTTATTTTATGTCACTCACTCACATTACTCACATTACTGGTGTCGTCAATGCATATTCATGTTTAGGCTTCTCAATTTCACATCGTTATCCATTTTTTTTAAAGTAAGTGCATCAAAATACAAGTATTTTATAGTTCAAGTTTTCGATCACTATGTTTAACATACTCAGTATTTTACATTGTAAATTAACTCATTTGACAATAAAAGTCTATTATGATAATAATAATAATAATGTAGATTTATATAGCGCCACTCCAGGAAACGAGTTACTCCCCCATGGCGCTTCACAAAGTGGAAAGCATCAACACTGAAATGCACAACAGAAAAAATGAGTCTTTAGTAAACTCTTAAAAGTGGATAGATTAGAACAAGTTCGAAGATGGTCTGGTAACTGATTCCAAAGACTTGAGGCAGAGTAAGTTAAACTTCTGAATCCGTAAGCCTGCACACGAGGGTTAGGTACACAGAGGTATGATTTTCTTGTCCAACGTAATGTGCATACAGGAAGGTAAGATAGGAGGTTAGCGAGATACACAGGCTGTTGTAAATAATGAGCACGAAATGCAAGTAGAAGTTTTTTGAACTTTACTTGAAAATCAATAGGAAGGCAGTGAAGATCCTTTAGAAGTGGGGTGGTATACTGGTATGACATCTTCTCTATAACGTGTACTGTAGATGTACGTCTCCAGACTGATCGATTCAGAAAAGTAGGCGAAGCGGCCATCGACCCAGAAGTGAATCGCCGGCAGCGCAGAGGTAGATTGGATAGTATATATATTGATTGCAGACAGGTCAGTGTCACAGTTTGTAAAGTAATACCCAAACCATTCAAGGTTTGGAGTATAACTGCTACAGTTTGCATGTAGGTGTGTTACTTGCAACCACAAGTAACGGCTGATATTTGATGTTGAATTTTATTCACCAGCTAGAGGTAGGATACTTCGGCTATTAACAGGACAAGAGATATCCTAGAAACATAATCTGTAACTTTTAGATGTTGTCAGCCTACTTGTAAGTATTGGCTTCAAATATGCTAGAAAAGTGTAGGTTAGTTACTTACAACCACAAGTAAAGGCTGATAATTGATGTTGACTTTTATTCACCAGCTAGTGCCCTAGTAGCATACTTTGGCTATTAACAGAGCAAGAGGTTATTCCTAAAAACATAATCTGTAACTTTTAGATGTTGTCAGCCTACTTGTAAGTATTGGCCCCAAATATGCTAGAAAAGTCAAATAATGGTCACTCATGCTTCAACTTCAACAACCATTTTGCTACCACCCTGGGAGTATTTTCCCAACCTGAAACATGATTTAATTATCTAATTTGAAACTCTGCAGTGTATGGAAGTAACTTGAAGATGCAGAACCAATCAGCAAAGTGTATTTTATGGACAAACTTCTAGCAGATTTTAGCATATAGTACAATTTGGGGGCCAATACTGGCAATCTTTCAGTCCATGAGGCATGCCCTTTTTAAGATTTGCAAACAGAAAACAAAACTCATATTAGACTTATTCGACAAAGATTTTGTCTGTACTTGTATTTCATGGTTAATGACCGACTCATTAATTTTGGAATAACAATTTGGTTGGGATCACATAGTTGTTTTGTATTCTAAATTGGGTATTCAATTATTCAATTATTCATGTTTGTGTGCTTTATCAGAAGGACACTAACATCCTACATCTTAATTACAGCTATAATACACAGCTATAAAATTTGTGAAATTCTGAAAAAAATTCTTGGCACTTTTCCAAAAATAATTGTCGACAGTTAGAAACAGGCTGTTTTGTCCAAGAACCAACTCTCTCCCGGGACACAGTCGATAACTTTTGACATTGATAGCGTTATGCTATTCTGCCCAGCGTTATAATTAATTGTTGATCAGAAGAACTTCAGAAGCAGGAGTAAAATATAAAATATTCTCACCATGCCATGTATAGTGCATTGGCTTAATAAAGTCATGGCTGGCTATCAAAATATAAACATATCATGGAAGAAAAAATGATCAAGAAACCTTTCGATTAGGTCAAGGTGAAGATCATAATAGGGGGGAAATCTGACGCCTTAAGGAAGAATTTGTCAAACATATCTCTTTCAGTAATGTTGAATGTGTAAGTCATTGAATACATTGTTAAACTTGAATTGTAGTCAAAGTTTTTTGTAGTAGTAATTTAATACTAGGGGCAACAATAACACGACTGGAGTCGTATTTCTCATATATATGCTGAAGCCATCCTCACAGGCAAGCAGTTTATACTCATGTACCATTGCAAATATGATATGTTATTTAGAAGGGTTCAACTTCTTTGTTAGAACCAGTATTAATGAAAACAACAAGCAGGCAACCCTTGCAGAGTTGCAGAGCTACATGTCCCAAATTTGGTAATAATGTGACCTTTGACCACTGAGGCTCATACATACAGGTACAATATGCACAATCATACACCCCCACCAAGGCTGAAGGGCATGAGCCTAAAATACGGTTTAGAATGTATTCAACATTGTCTTTGAACCGTTGACCTCAGTATGCACATTATATGTTAGTTAACATAATACTGTAGCTCTCTACAGAAAGAAATTGATGCTGTGCTCACCTTAAGTTTGTCCAAATGGGTGGAAGGAACCCAATGAAATGTGGAAATATTATGTGTGCACCATCATCGCCGGACAAGATTTGCTTCGCTCCTCGCTTACGTGTCTCCCCACAACCTTAGCACCCTCAATCTACCATGCCTAGAATGAAGAACATTTTTCGTGGTTTTGTTAATATACTTCGCTCCTCGCTTACCTGTCTCCTCACAACCTTGGCACCCTCATGCTACCGTGCCTAGAATGTCCTGATTTATGGATGCATGTAAATGTTTTTGAATGATTGCACAACAGACCAGATATCTTAAAGAGCATGTTTCATACCAAATCATCCAACGATCGCACAAAGCAATCTACAAAATTATCTCTCCAATGCATGTATGTAGATCTCCCAAACTTTGTCTAGGACTCAAAATTCAGGCTACTTACTGGCTGAATTTTGCCAGTGGAGTTTCCCCTGTTTCCCAATATAAAAAACAGAGGCACTTGCAATATATTCCTGCCAGTTCAAATCAATGTTGTCTTTGAATTCAAGAAAAATGCAATTGGGAATTTTATCTTTATAGCCAGTTGAAATTTTTGCACTGGCATTTTGATGCAAGTGGATAAATTTGTTAAATTTCTAGCATGAGGAATCGAACCATCACAAAAGTGCATTTCATAAAACAAGGCATTTTGTAATAATATAACATCAGAAATACATCTTATAAACTATCTTAAAATACATTTTTACTTTGCTCCTCACTTACCTGTCTCCCCACAACCAAAGCACTCTAGCTCTTCCAGTTCACTCAGGTAAGCGAGGAGCTGGTAAGTAACATGAAATTGGAATCTCATAAAGTCCATCTTTAAAAACTCATTTAGCTCAAAAATGCATCTCAAACAGCCATATTAGAACTGCTTTGCATAAACAATGGCAGAATACATCTCATGAACCATCTTACAAAGACATCTACCATGTCATAAATTATCGCATTTTAAGTCTAAGAAACCATCTCTGAAATTGCATCTCCAATGAAACCATTTAAATAAAAAACACACTTCTCAAATTCATCTTAGGAATGCATTTCAAATATATACCAACTCTAAAACCATCCAAAAACCAATCGCAAAACTGCATCTCACAGGCCATCTCCATAACCACCTTCAAGAAAACTCTCTCAAATATAGACCTCATATAAACCAGCTCTAAACCGTCTTCTAAAATCATTGAAAAGTGCAGAATCAGATCCCATGTTCATCAAAAATATATTTCAAGCAAAAACCAACAAATTAACAAATTATCATAAAATCCCTATTCAAAAAACCTTTAGTAAAATGCATAAGACATCTCAAACTTAATAACTAATCAAAAAAAAAAAAAACATCTCAAAAATGCATCCCATAGTCCATGTGCCTTGAAAGCATCTTTAAATATTCATTGCAGAAATATTTCAAGAATCCTTCTCAAAAAAAACCCATCAATAGATGTAGATTCACATAACATAGTATGTTGA
>KN888982.1:34335-61532 GCA_000934455.1 Apostichopus parvimensis | reverse complement strand
TTTGTGTTTGTTTTTTGTATACATCCTCAAAGGGTAAAGGGGGAGTGGTTCTTAGGAAAGCAATCAGTCATATGTTAGACAGATCAGCATTATCGAAGAGAGAGGGGAAATGTTTGATTCATTCTTGACAAAAACATTTCTACTATTATTTGGTAAATCTTTGGTGAGTCTGGTTAGTGTGATTGAAGACGGTCAAAGGTCACAAGGTAAAATCGTGTCGCTATGGAATGAAACTTGTGTGCAAAATTGAAAGGTAAAACTTAGCCTTTAACCTTTAGGATAAATGTTTGACAGTTAGACAGTTAAAACTCTAGCCTAACCTTTAGGCTAGATCTTTGATTGATAGTTCAACAGTTCAACAGTTCAACAGTTTGAAAGTTAAAACTTAGCCTAACCTTTAGGCTAAATGTTCAATATATATAGCAATAGATCTAATGATGTTTCCAGAAAAAAAAAATCAATTCATTCTTTCACGCTTTCATGCACCCCCCCCCCCATGACTCGGAAATCATTTTGGTTGTCATAGAGACAGTGTTTATCAGTTTTCTTTATTCCAAAATATGCTATAGCCACAAATAAAATTTGCTGGCCACTGAAGTGTTCTAGCCATTAGTAGTTGCACCCATTAAACCTGCTCTTTTCCCTGTAACTCTCAGGCTAAGTGCAGTTTAAATCACCAAGGGAATTTATATGATCAAATCCAAAGACTGGCTTATCCAAATTTCTTTGACAACTTTGGTGATTTTCGGAAACTTTAGTACAGTTCTTTCATAAACTTTCAATCAATACCGGAATGTCAACAAAATGGCGGCAATTTACAGCTCTTAAACCTTTAGCATGCTTGTATAATCAAATGGCAGAAAAGGAAGAATAAGACAATATATAAGCTGTCTATATAGTGAATCTAATAAAAAAATATGCTTAGTTGCAAAAGAATGGGTAGCAAAATTAATAATACAAAAGATAGGTGGTATTCCAATGGGAATTATTAATAAATATTTTGAAATTTCTCGATTTTATGAAACCAAATCTTCATACAGTAGGGTACGCTCAGTGGCTCTAAGGATTAGGAAGGTCTTAGGATGAGCAGAATGCCAAGACATGTTTTAGTTTTTTTGTCCATCGTTCGTCCTTGTTTTCTTGCACCATTCGACTCTGCTCGTAATAGTACCCAGTTAGCTCGATCCAACCAATCACCATGAGTGCCGTGCATTCAGTTCCTATTTTTCTTCTCCTTTCTTCTGCATTTCATCCTTCCCATCATTCCTTTCACCCGATTCCATCATTTCTCGACTATTTGCTTAGAACTCCTTTATATTTTCTTGTTTTTTTAAAATCATTCTCTTCTTGCCCAGTGTCTTGAAAGAGAATAGCGATCTAAATGTATTGTACAGTTTATGTATGAACATATATATAGTTTATATATATTTATAGTTTGCTCGTCTAGCTAGTTTGAAATAGCCAGTTTAAAATGGTCACTATATAGCGAGCTGTCATAAACAATCACGCTGAATAAGTCTGCCCCCAAGTTGATGGTTTCTGTTTTTACAACTCTATATCATCTACAAATCCTTTTTGCCAAAACAACTTGCGCCCCAGGCTAGCATTTTTCCTTTTACTGTTTATGATATATATATTTATATATTTTAAACAATCGTCTGCATGCACAGTAATAACAGATCACAATATTAAAATGCATTATTCATATGCAGTTGAAACATAATCACTTTTAGCACTGCCCAAAATAAAATAAAGCAAAACCAAGATGCAATTCACCTAAAAGAACAGATAATAAACATAGCAATAAATAAAATGAGCACAAAAATAGGGGAGGGGGGATTAAGATAGTGTTGGGTGAGGAGGGGATTAACATTGTGTCAGGATGGATGGGGTTTGGGAGGGTGCAGTGGGGTGTAGTTTTGAGTGGCAGATGGGGTGAGATACGCCATGGTGCAAATCATTGGGTGAGCTCAGGAAAATTCTTTAAGCAGTTGCAGCTTCTTCACTCATGGGTTTTTTTGTTGGTACTTGTGCAATTTGTTTATCCAGCTGTGTTGAATGTTAATATCCAGAGGAATGGGTTAGGTCGGTAGGATCTACGAGTGTGATTTATATGTTCACTGAAGGTCAGAATACACATAGTGTGTGTGTGTTTGTGTGGAGAAAGACTTTGAAGCGTGTGAATCTATTATAAGTGAAATTGATTGATATAGTTAGGAGCTAGGAAATTCTCTAGTTTATAATCAATCTCTGTATTTATTGATTAAAAAATAAAAGTGAGTTTGCGAGAAATTAGTACAACATGTAGGAGATATACACTCGATGGGACAACCAGTTATTTTACAATACATTGCAGTACAATACAATACAATACATTACAATGCATTACATTACATTAAAATGCAATATATTACATTACATGACAATGCAGTACATTTACATTACATTACAGTGCAGTACATTGACATTAGTCAGTACAAATACATTACAGTGCAGTACAAATACGTTACATTACAATTCAGTACATTACAGTGCAATACAATTACATTACAGTGCAGTACAAATACATTACAGTGCAGTACAAATACATTACATTACAATTCAGTACAAATACATTACATTACAATGTATTACATTTCAGTGCAGTACAATTACATTACATTGCAGTGCAGTACAAATACATTACAGTACATTACAGTGCAGTACAATTACATTACATTGCAGTGCAGTACAAATACATTACAGTACATTACAGTGCAGTACAAATACATAACATTATATTACAGTGCAGTACAAATACATTACATTACAATGCAGTACATTACATTACAATGCAGTACAAATATATTACATTACCTACAGTACAGTACATTAACATTACAGTGCAGTCCAACTACAAATACATTACATTGCAATACATTGCAATACATTGCACTATAACACATATATTCACACTTTGGGGAACTATAAAAGTGGACAACCTAGGGGTTCGAGGCTAAGTAAAGCAACTGTTGTTGAATAACATGCTGATGGAGATTGAGGAATGTACAGTATGCTGTGATTGTTGTGTACATGTATACATTTGGCTATATGGTTTGTATGGGTGTATGTCTGTATGTGTGTATCGTATGTGTGGGTATATGCGTGTATTGTGTGTGATACATGTAACACCTCTGCTGGTTGAAATACAAACAAACAGGGAAAAAACTCAGGATAGGCAGATGAAGGTTGATGAAGGTTGAAGTGAATGAAATGTTCCTGAATTCAGGAAGTCATTGAAGCCCTGAATTGCGATAAAAGGTCATCCTCATGGTGTTGGTTTGACCTCTAAACAATAGATAGTCTATCAGTGAGGTCAACGAAAGTGAAAGATAATTAAAGGAGGGAGATGAAATGTGCGCAGGTCGTTGAAGTTTCGAAGAGCGAAGAATTGTTCTGGTGATTGTTCCGTGAGTGTGTGTCTGTCTGTTTATGAACATGTATGTCTGCATGTCACCTGTGTTTGGGCAAGAGGAAGAGGGGATAGGGAACAGGGTAGGTGGGAGGGGAGGCAGGTCCACAGTTTCATTACTGTATAAGTCACACTGCCAAAAAAAGGTGACAAAGTTGACTGCCAAAGTTGACAACAAAGTTGACTGCCAAAAAATTTCACATGATGATGGAAAGTGTCACTTGATGATTGGGTCGAATATAAATTGGTGAATTATTTTGGTTTTTTCGTATATTCACGAGTGAATTGAGAAGCTGCAGCTCTTTAAAGGATTTGGTATATTAAAGTAAATTAAGGAATGGTGCAATAGCCTAACAAATCTATAGAGTGATTTGCATCGGCGTCGATAAACTGCATCCTATAGTAACATCCTGACTGGTTTCAACCAAACAGTAAAGTTCCTCTTTCCAAAACTGGAAGGGGAACTAGATCCCATTTTCAATTTTCTGATAGCGGTCTTGAATTATATTGGCACATATTATATTTTGAGGGTTACATAACAGAATGCTCCATGCAGCTACTCTCCCAGTGGTTTACTTTCTGTATCCAAATTGAAGGACAAACGTGTTTGTCTACTAGCGTTGCAATGATATTACCGTACCATTTGCATATATATCGAGATACAAACTTTAATCGTAAGACATATCGTTTGAAAATCTCTCCAAATCGCGTAAACAAATTAGTATTTGACCCAGTGTGATATAATCGGAAACTGCCGATTGCTGATTACCTTCTAATAAATTTCACAAACTATAGTAATGATAAATAATAAATAAATAATATAGTTAATTAATATAAGGAATAAATAATTATAAATCAAGAATGCTGAAATAAGTCAAAATTTAAGGCTCCATCTGAGCTATTGTGTAAAAAATGGAGAGTATAAAAAAATATAAAAATCGTCATCAATATACAGTAACCGCCCAACTGGAGCACATGCTGCACTGTCAATCATGGGGTTTCATATTTTGGCGATATATATCACGATATCGTTTTGAGAAAAAAAAAGTGAATTTTGTCTTCGATAATCGATGTCGAAATCTGCATATCGTTGCGACACTATTGTCTTCCCTGATTCGGTGGCACAAACAAATTTTACAACTTGGAAGAAAAACCAGCAAATTCTTGTTTCGCAAAGTGTCAGTGTATAACTTCAATCTGTCATAATGTAACATATAATTCACTTTTAAATTGAAACCATTAAACAGTATAATTACTACTTTACTTTCTGGAGTGCTAAGACTATAAACTGATATACGTGTACCAACATAGGAAGAGATAAAGAAAGTAAGAAAAATCAAAAATGATTACAGGGATTAAACAGAAAGCATAAGAAGGCATGAGAGAGAATTGTAATTAAATACCCCATCGATATTATATAAACTGCTTGACATTCTGTGTAACTTTGAGAATTTGCCTGTACTTGTAACTGTGTGGCTGTGTTGAAAAACTAAATATTATCGTTTGCTCGATCCTTTTAACTATTTCGGAGATGTCGTATGTGTCAACCAAATCATATATACAACAGATCTCTACCTACATAAAGTTGAAACCGTTAAACATTATATTACTACTTTACTTTCAGTGCTAGCTAAATAGATCCGTCAAACACTGGAAGAAAAGAAAGAAAGAAAAACAATGAAAATTACAGGGTTTAAACAGAATGCATGAGAAAGCATAAGAAAGCATGAGAAAGCATAAGAAAACACCAGAAAGCATATAAAAGCATAAGATAGCATGAGAAAGCATAAGAAAACACCAGAAAGCATATAAAAGCATAAGATATAGCATGAGAAAGCATCAGAAAGCATGAGAGATCAAATTACAAACCCCCATTGATATTATATAAACTGCTTGACACCCTTATAGCTATGAAAAATGTTTGTACATGTGACTGTGACAAAACTATTATCAATTTATCATTTGCTCAATCCTTTAAATATTTTGGCGATGTCCTAAACTGTGTCAACCAAAAGCCAAAACATATGACAGATGAAAGTCAACATTAAAATCAATCAAAACGCATTGATTTCCTTACAGCACATATGAACCACACTTGACTTTCTTAATTATGTTAAAAATGCTTCCTGGCTTGAAGTACTTTGAAAACTGTGTTAAGTATATATGAATACTAGCCCTTAAGTGTTATTATCAATGCAACTCAGGCCAATAACATTGACAACGTCCCAAGTCGTGCGTGTGTGTGTGTGTGTGTGTGTGACTAAACGAGTCTGTGACTCAAGGTGGTGGATCGCTGAGTCATAGCGTTGGATGTCAAATTCCTTCTAATTTTAATTTTGTTGCAGTCTTGTTCCCATGGCGATTAAAGGTGATTAAAAGTGATAGTTTTGAGTATAGCAATCACCCTGATAGACACTAACACTTTAACAGTACTTGCAATGATAAGTGTGGGAATCGTGTATAATCAATTTATGTGTAAGGCGAGACAGTACTTAAAGTGCAGACTAGTGTTGTGTCTAGAAGAAAATCACAAGTGACTGCCAAAATCCACATACATGTGTAATTTCATCTGTCTCCCTTTGTCAACAAAAAGCACAGGTGTATGTTACACAATAGTCACATCATAATGTCCTCTCAGGTGTCACATAAACAATATGTGTCCCCAGAAAAAAAAAATCCAGCCTGAAAAAAAAAAATTCCCAAAGTCAAAAATATCACCACCAATAGTTCAATTTATAGTGCCATGCATGCCAAAACTCAGAATTGTCATTCTAAAAATATCACTTGTGTTACCCTAAAGGTTTAGAAAGTTTCATTCCAAATGTTAAAATTGTCACTGAAAATTTCACACAGTGTCATCTGAATGAGTCACACATGCCCCTGACCCCCCCCCCCTTAAAAAAAATAAATAAAAGAGTCACTCTAAATGTGTAAAAAAAAAATGCCAAATCAAAGGTAATAACTTTCAATTACTTAAAGTTAAAAGTGACATATGTCACGGCAAAGATCACACATGCCACCCCAAACGATTGTTGATTGTTGATGGGACTAGTCCCTTTGTTGATGAGACTAGTCCCTTGTTGATGAGACTAGTCCCTTGTTGATGGGACTAGTCTCTTGTTGATGGGACTAGTCACTTGTTGATGGATAGAGTCACTATTTATTACTACAGTACAGTACATAACCAAATTCTCCATCTTGGTCTTAATATGAAATCCTTCAATAGTGGATATCTCCCATGGATCAGTCAGTACCCTTACAAATTAACTATATAAAACAATTAAAAAAAAAGTGTTTCAATAATCTTGAATCAGAAGTAAAATAAAGAACTAAACTTTGTTATGGCTGATCGTGCAGTTGGCTCCTGGTAAGGGTTAGAACTCACGTAGTATTTAAAGCTGATGTCATTTTATGTAATCTTACTTTCCCTCCCATCCCCTCCCCTCTCACCCCCACCCTCTCTCACGCTCTCGTTCTCACCTCTTCCAACTTGCGTCATCTTGCTATATATACTATATATATGTATGTATGTTTACTATATGTGTACTATATGTATGTCCATCCGTTCCTATGTCTCAGCTCTTTATTACCGTATATCATATTTTCATTCCACACAGCTGTCAACAATAGCAGTTAAGGCAACATTTGATATAAAAATCATTTGGTGAAATTGGGGCCAGAGAAAAGTTCTGGGGAGGAGAAGATTACTAGCCTTATAGTGAGACCCTCTGTACCAACCCGATGCGTGGTCCCCGAATAATCCAATGTATTTTTTTTTCTTTTTTCCGCTCGTAAAGAAAAAAAGTATGAATGCTCTTGTAAGAAGATGATAAAGTTCTCGGAAAAAAAGCATTAGGTTTAACATCCTTTCGGTTGCCAATCACAAATTCACACCAATGATATTTTAGTAAAAAAAATGGAGTTTGTTGTCGTACTGAATAAAGATTATAATTGTTCTTGTCACAAATAAGAAGAAATTTTAGTCCACCGTTAAACACTCAAAAAAGTTTATAGAGAAGTCACCAAGTTACCTCTTTACTGAACTACAATATGATTCAGCTGGTGTATAGTTTGCCGCCTATGAGAATGTTGTTTGAGGTTTGACCATGAAATCATAGATTAAGTAGTAGTAGTGCATTCAATTAATGTTTGTGCACTTTAACAAGCCTTGGTATGATGTTGAGTTACATACAACACAATAGAACAACAAGGACAAAAACATAAAAATACCCCCCAAAATTGCTTTGAAAAAGTCCAAGATTTATGGGAATTGTGAAGGTCATTGTAAAGTGACATTAACCACACATTATTGGAATATTTGCCAGCATCTGCATTTGATAGTTATGATTACTAACAGATGTGTATTTCACACTGGTGTATAATGATATTAAAAATCCACAGTTCATTTTCCATAGTGAGTGAAACCATATAATTAGGACTGACTGAACAGGGTCTGGTTTTAGCAGAGGCTGAATTTAACTTTGAAAGAACAACTTTTCTATACCAGTTTTTAGATCACGGAAGAACAGGGTTTTAAACCAAGGCAGGCTTAAATCAATTAGAGTGTATATCAATTATATTGAAAAGCCGTATTCTTAATTTGTGTTGGGTGGTAGGAGACAAATTTGGTGGTAAACTGAAATTATGGCTTTCTGAAGAAAATAACTAAATAGACCAAATAGTTTTTTTGGGGGTATATGTGGAAACAGCAGTGATTGCAAGGGAGTAGTAATGATTGTGTTATATAACAACCATACCTATTCCTTTCACCACCCCCCCCCTTCTCATTAATGCATGGTACCATCCAATCCTGCAAGTTCTCAAATATCCTTTCTCCTTCCCCCAGAAGGAAAATGGATTGATCCCAGCAATCCTTGACATAATACTCTTCATACACGCTTGTTGCTGTTGTTGTTATTTCAAATGTTTACTTTTATCACAAGAGCATTCATACTTTATAAAACCAACATATATTTTGCTTTATTCTTCTCATATTTTTTTAGTTTTTTTTTAGGAGGGGGTGTTCCTTTCTTGAATAGGTCAGCCAAGGAAGTAACAGCACATTTATTCCCTCCCTACACCCCCCCCCCCAAAAAAAATGTAAATTTAAACTTTATCGCCTACATTTTCCAAGCTCTCACTAAAAGTTGTCCAGTTCAACGCTCTTAAACTGCACTTAACATATCAAGCATCCCATCTCCCCACCCCATCAACCCCTCCCCCATTTTCTGTTACTTTCTTGAGCTTGATATCATCTCATGAATATGCAATATATTATATATAGTTATGTTAATTTTACTCATTACTAAGAACATTGCCTTTGTTTGTGTTTTTTTCCTTCATTTTTTGGCACCCACACAGTATTTTCACTCGGGGTGGACATTACAAGTATCACATCATATGTTACAATAGTAGGTAAATACAGTTGGTATTAAAAGTCAATCCATTGGAATGTGTTGACCTTGTAATTAGCTTGCATTATGTAGCTAACTAACAGGTTATTAAAATCCATATGCATTAATATGTTAATTACTGGCTTATTTGTGATCAATATGTCTATGTACTTTATGTAGTATTGTATTAACAAATAATCTGTATGTTTTACCTCCATTTCTTTATCCTCAAAAGAAATGCATATTCATGAAAGAGTCCATTTGGTTTATATGCTCTCAGGGTTCATGATGTAACGTTATTAAGCCATATTGTCTTCTTTGGGTTTATTTTTTTCTTCTTTTTTTCTTGCCAAGTTAAAACGGTATCACGTTTGGAAGAATTAAACTCCAAAAAAGCTTCATCAATTTGCATAAGTTCGACTGTTTGTTTGTGTACATTCTTGTAATTTAATTCCTCTGGTTTTTTCCTTCAGTGATTGAAATGAATGTCAGGATGTTTTAAAAACAATTAATATTTACAAACCATTGTTAGACTATGTATAGTAATTGTTGGTAAAATAATGGCATCTATGAATGGGAATAATGATCTTTTGTAAACATGGTGTTCTGTGAAATGCAATATTTTTCTGTTCCAAAAAAAGAGAAAAAAATCCCGTTCCGTAACTATAATCAATATTTTTTCTCAAAACGGTCGCATTCCGAAAACTCTGGATTCCGTTTTAATTAATAATCTCTTCGGAAAATTTTCCGACTGATTTTCACACAATCCTCCTCAAAAAAATGTGCAAAAATAGCTGAATTGAAAGAGTGCTGGTTATAGGATTTTTAGTGGTATTGTTTCCGAAAGAATATTAGCCACCAAAAGTTTCTGAACTGACTTACTGTTCATTAATTTTAGCTCCTTGTTGTATCTTTTAAATTTTTGTTTGCTGCAAAATAGAACTTTGGATACATTTTACCTAACAAACTTTGGAAAAACAAATAGATTAGAAACAAAATTTGGAAAGAAGAAGGGGGAGAATCAGCAGATTTGTCAAAACATTTGCTCAACTTTGATCTGCTGCAGAAGGCTATATAGATGAGGAGGCTGTTTTAGAACCGCTTGCCTGTGCTAATGATTTCCCCAGTGATATAGTAGCCTATATGCTCATGCCCTCATATCGAAAGGACATGTAAGCAGGCTTATTTGACAAACTAAATTCCCACATTCCTCTACCACCTGCTTTGTCCTTGAACACCTCAAGTTGTCAAAGGTATGACCTCTGACCCTAACTCAATCCACAGAATGTAAACATACACCAATAAAATACCCAAAAACATGTAGTCTTTTACAACTGCAATGACTCACTGTGTATCACCACCCACTGTTCCAGGATACACACACACACACACAGATAACAAATGAACCATAGTCTTGTAGACTGAAGGTTGCTTAGCAACAACATCAAAGCATTAACATTTTCCTTCAAAGTTTATACATACAAGTGATATACCTCAGTGCTATTTCTTAGTTCTTCCTCTAAATTCCTGAGGTTATAGTACTGTATAAAGTATAGGCTGCGCTCTGCAGTACATGTCAGTATCACATCCTACCATGTAATTGTTATGGCAGTACATGTATGTATTTGTTCACCTGACAAAAAGGCAGACATGAAAAAATGAATTAAGGGAATAGACATAGTGTGTATAGCTTTCTTTTCTAAGTCTAGTTTGAAATCTGTTTTTCAATAGTTTTGAATGTAATTGGCAGGGTAAATAAAACTCCAGTGCATTAATACATCAACAATGGTTTTGATTCACTTATTTTTACGAGCAAAAATTCAGCGAAGATGATCATTAGTCGAGCCAAAGATAAATGCGTAGTTTTTCTCTCAAAAATTATTATGAATCATCCTTGCCTACACTCAGAACAATTGTTCATAAATGAAACCAAATGTTGATTGATTTTTTTTTTGGGTGTGCTTTCATTCACATGTACAGTGGCTAATTTTGATGTAACTTTGCACTCATTAATATTAATCGATTACGCACATAACAACTTTCCATTCTGCTTGCACAAAACGTAGGGTTCAGTGTGTGAAGATAAGTCTGTATAGCAGATCCAAACACCAAAAGGGTGGTTGTTGACTAAGATTGTGTTTATTCTAAGCATATATAATTAAATCACTGTAGGGTGCAGTACTCGGTGATATTTGCTACAGAAAATCATGGTTGCGAAAAATTGATCAATTCCGACTCGTACATGCCAGACGATAATTCGTAAAATGTTGAGGTAAAAAATGTCATTTATTTGAACGATACAATGCTTGTGGGTTTTCTTTCATGTACCTATGAACTAAGTAATATTAAGTGTTATAAACTCATGGTTGGAACCAAAGGGCTGATTATTGTACTTGTGTGTGTGTGTCATTTTTGTCTTGTGTTTTTTTGTTTTTTTTTTTTACTTTTTTTGTACTCTACTGAGGTTGATAGATTTATTAATAGGGGCATTTTGAGAAAAGAAGTGAGAAATATGCTTTCATTTCTTCAAGAAATTTTCAGAGTTATCATGTTAGCGTCAGAATTGCTTAGGTTCTTTTGTCTGAAAACGAAATCAAAAATGGACAAAACATCAACTCGCAAAATTGAATTCAATGTACGTACGCATTTGGAATTCAAATTTATGAAAAGTCTGTGACTTTTCGGCAATGTTGTCGCTTAATGGTCGGTCAGTCAGCGTACGTGACAGGCCTGTAGTAATGTTTTAAATTCTGAGTAGATCTCGACTGGAACGGATGAAATTAATTCGCTTCAAATTTCAGAACAAACTTTTAGAAAGTTTTGTGCTACTGTATCTACATGGATCTGATTTCCATCAAACCTAATATGTACAGTGAATAATAATTTCGGTTTCCTTTGCTCAAAAACAGCCCCCTGTTAAAATCGCTCTTCCAAAAGTGTTTTTTTTTTCCTAAGCAGATCATGTTACCTATAATCTACTTTGTGTATGATTTTTTAACGTGGTTTTAGGCTTAAACATAATTGTTGTCATGAATTCCTGTATGAAAATAAAATTGGTTTCTTTATCATTTGTTATGATTATAAAATGCGTTTTATGTTCAATAATAATAAAGCAAAGAGAGTTTGTAAGTATTTCAGATCAGTCTATTGTTTAAATCATTGTAAACAATGTTCAAAATTTCTTTTAAAAACGTCTCTACCAGTTTGTTAATCTTGGGTCGACCACACATTTTTTTCTTCGTTTTTTCACTGTATCTCGTTCTTAATTATTTACAGATCATGTCGCTGTATAATCAGAAGTAAAAGTTATAATAAACACAGTTACAATTTAGATCGATTTTTTCCTTAACATTGTCGTATTGATTTTGGTTTTCTATGAAAGAAAGTTAGCGTCTTCCAGTCGTGTTCAAGTTGTTTTTTTTATAGTGGATCCGATTAATGTTTCTAGCATCTTCATGTGATATGGTTATGGCCATCAATTTGGTTTTCTTCTCAAGTGTGGGTATAAGGGTATGTTTTATTGGGTTTTCCTGGATTTAAACTCCATCGAACTTTAAACCGATGATGCAAGATGATTCTGTAAGATACATATTAGTCTTGGACATATGTACCAGCTATGCCTTTGTACATTTGACAAGTTCTTGTAATCATTTGAAACCTTTTTTGATCAGGATTTGATCCTAAATTTGGCCAAAAATTCATCAAAAAAGTGATCTTTTTGACCTTCACGAATACTTCTCTTCTTCCTCATCTCTCGACTTCCGAAATATAAAAATTGTTATTTCTTGTGAAATACTGTATTTGTCTTAGATATGGTTTCTTCCTTGTTCTCTGAAATCATGTCAAACTCGAAATCCTCTTGACAACAATGCCTGAAGCCTTTTGTTTTGATCCAACTGTTTGCTAAAAAGAGCCCCCCCCCTGCCCTAAAGAAAAAGAAAAAGAAAAAAAATAGATGATCCATGTAGTTTAAGTGAAAATGTGAGAGGATTTTCAATTTTGTCATCACCCTGTCTATTGAAGGCGAATGACTACAGTAATCTAACGAATTCCAGTGTCTGGAAATGATCAGAAATTTAGCATTTGAAAACTACAGGAAAATTAGCATAACTTCCATGGATCGTGTTTAACAAATTGCTTAACGTTGGTGGGGAGAAAATGCAGCCCCCTTCAAACTGTTGTTTGTTAATACCTGCAGCACTCAATTTCTGGATGATATACTGTACAGATGTTTGTAATGAAATTCTTGTACAAAAAATGTGAATTTCACATTGATCATGCATTTTAACGTCAATGGTCATCTTCATCCCATAATCTCATTATTCCCAGCGTTGGTTCATGTGTACACAGGTAGGGTAATGGTTTTATGTCCAAGAATGTAACAATATGACTGCAACCTAGTTTTTTTCAGCATACCGCCATCTCTCTCCACCTTTTTGTCAATTTTTGTAATTTCTTCTTCTTCTTTTTTCTTACTTGGATGCTTCCAGTTAATTGCTTCAAAGCCAATATGCACAGCAGCTTAATTTGTAATGAAAATAAAACAATGAATTTGCATAGTACCTCCCTACATGTGCAATCCAGTTTTTTTTTTTGTTACTAAAACTCTTAACATGTTGCTATTTCGCTTGAAAACACCCTTTTTTTCTCTAAAAAAAAAAAAAATAAATCACCTAACTTTGCATCTCTACTCAACTTTCTGAAGATCAACATATCATGTTTGCCCCCCCCCCCCCATTCGATAATTAAATACATATCCTAAAAAGTGAAACCATTTTATTTGACTTAAACATAGCTTTTAATAAAATATCAATTTTGCTATCGTGTATGAAATTAAGAGGCAAAAAATAAGAACAATTTCTGATTTCCTTACAGTTTATCTACTGTATCAGTGAGAGAAGTGAGTAACAATTAATAGCATGGTCAGAGGCAGCTTTATCAAAGCACATGAATTATCAATACATTGTTCAGATAGTTTTAAATACTATGTGAATTATCAAAATATAGTTCAGGTAGCTTTGATAACGTGTGAATTAACAATACACAGTTCAGGTAGATATTTAATAGCATGTGAATTATCGATACATAGTTCATGTAGCATTAATAGCATTTGAATTATCGATACATAGTTCAGGCTATGTTAAGTAGCATGTGAAAGTTGTAACTTTAGTTTAAACGTGATTTCAAGTTATGCTGCTCCTCTTGTGGACAAATCCCAACTTTTGGAAATGATCTTCCCGCCTCTCATTAATCTCGTTAATCTAATTAAGGAGATATAATCTTTAGGACCACCCACCTTCTGTACACTGTACTTTATAATAATAGTAATAACGAATTGGCATTCTTTGTCCAAAATATTTCAAACTTTATGAAGACTTTTCCTTTTGCTCTTTGTCCACTTTTTTTCTTTTTTGTATTAAAAAATCTAGCAGTTATGTCAGTAAGGGCCTTTACTAACTAAAATCATGACAATACATATATATATATTTTTTTCTTTCTTTCTTCTCATTTTGAGCTTTTCATTTCGCTATGTTATTTGGATAGTCACAACATGTCATTAAGAAAAAATAATAATAAAGAAGGAAAAAAAAAACGCCCCTTTTTGTCTATCGTTTTATTTGTTATCTCTCTGGCTAAAAAGTGTTTCAAATTTTTTTTTTTTTTTTTAAATTTATATTTTTTTTTAAATATTTGCTTTTGTCGTTATTAATTATTTGTTACAATCTGACAAGTTTATTGTAAAAGAATGTCGTCAAAGAATGTCGTCGTGTATTATGTACGTACCACGGATCTTACGTTCATTATTGCAGTCTTGTTTCCATGGTAATATCTCCTGCCATGAAGAGTGCAACAATGTATTTGTTAGTCTTCTTACGTTTTTGCAAACTCCAATGTTGATATCCCAGAAGTAAGAAAAATGTGGAGTCAATTTGGCTTTGATGGAGTGATGGCCAAGAATCTCCTGAAGAAAATGTTGTGCTTTGAGCTGGCCTACTGTAGTTGAGCCTATTTCTGCTCCCCCTCCCCCCATCCCTCCCCCATCCCTCCCCCATCCCTCCCCCTCTCTCATTACATGGATTATGACAATTTGTGTTGTGTGTGATGTCTTCTAGCATTTAATAGCTCTAATATGGTCTGCGTGTTGTGAATAGGAGATAATCGTTGATCATGATAATTGTAAGGAAGTCTAGCATAAGTTTTTGATACATTTATGATCAGATGGGGATATATGCATGGTTGTATCAATGATTTCTCTTGCTTCCAAAGGCACACACAGAGACTGCCACAATACAAGAGAATCGGTGTTGACTTCAAGCTAAAATTTTGTGCTGTTTGTTTTATCTAGCATGATATCATGAAACCTAAGTATATAGTATGTGTGTATATATCCGTGGTCGCTGGATGTATGGTAAAAATCAATACTGATTTTGTGCAAATCTAGCATATTCTTTGTATACATACATGGTCAGGTGAGTAAAGGTAGCTGCTAGATCCTTTGTTCCCAAATCTCCCACCTCACCCCTGCCACTAAGTTTTATAATAATTTACTATTCAGTGTGTGCAATTATTTCCTAACAGTATCTCATCAGTTAGTAGTTTATTTGTATACTTAGTGGAGGATAACAAGAGGGTTGTGGATGGATTTTATGGAAATTTAACAGATTTTCTTGATGCTAACATGGTCAGGTGATTATACAGGATTCTCAAATGGGTAGCTAGCTCTCCCAATAATACCTTAGCTATGTTTGATTGGTGCACCAGTATAATCTGCATGGCAGTCTTTAGTAGTCTTTGGATTCCGAAAGAGTAAGTTTGAGGGAGTTTTAATGGACAGATGGGTGAGCTTTAGGATACAGTTAGGGTGAGTTTAGGATAGGTGTGACTTAAGGGTTAGGGTGAGCTTGGGATAGGTGTGAGGTTATTGTGAGGGTGAGTTTGGAATAGGTGTAATGTAAGGGTGAGTTTAGGATAGGTGTGACTTAAGGGTTAGGGTGAGTTTGGGATAGGTGTGACGTTAGGGTGAGTTTGGGATAGGTGTGACTTTATGGTAAGGGTGAGTTTGGGATAGGTGTGACTTTATGGTAAGGGTGAGTTTAGGGTAGGTCTGATGTTTAGTGTAAGGGTGAATTTGGGATAGGTGTGAAGTTAGGGTAAGGGTGAGTTTTGGATAGGTGTGATGTTTAGGGTAAGGGTGAATTTGGGATAGGTGTGACATTAGGGTAAGGGTGATTTTAGGATAGGTCTGATGTTAAGGGTCAGTTTGGGATAAGTGTGATGTTTAGGGTAAGGGTGAGTGTAGGAGAGGTGTGATGTTTAGGGTAAGGGGGAGTTTGGGATAGGTGTGACTTTAGGGTAAGGGTGAGTTTGGGAGAGTGTATATTGGGAGAAGGGATGATACTGAGAAACGGGGTAGTTGACACTAGAAGAAGGGATGAGCTTGGGAGAGAAGTTAATTCCAGGGTGAGACTGACACTAGGGATGACATTAGTAGAGACTGTTGAGCTAGTGATGGCATTGGTTGAGCTGATGGTGCCAGCAACAGAAACAGGGGCCACAAAATGTAGTTTATAGTTGCAGAATGGAGGGTGAAAAGGGCAACTAACGGTAATTTAAGAATAAGATAATTTGGCAACTGTCTTCAAAATTACTGTCTATATATTATTATAAGTAGATGATATATTATTATAAGTAGATAATATATTGTAGATAAGTAGATAATCTATTTATACTATTATGATTTAATGTCACAGACAACCCTCACAATTATGTAATCAACAATTGTCAACTCAAAGCATAAACTGTACATACCATGCAACCACTTAAATTAGCATGAATCATAAAGATAAGACAAGACAATCTTTCTAGAGGGTTCATGACCAGGCCTGGGGGATGGGGAGAGGGAGGGGAGGTGTGTACCCTCCTCTTTTTCAAAACTCCTCCCAAAATTAAAATCAGTTATTAGCAAAACCTTGTATGTTTAAAGCCCATTATTATTATATAGTTTCAATATGCATTGGAATTAATGCACCATTTCACACGTAAGACTTTAAGAAATTTTCTGTGTCAGAACCCGCGAGACCCACCTATGTGGGATATTGCTTCACAACCGTGGGGGCTTATTAACCCCCTCCATTTTGAAATCCAGTATCAAGACCTAGTTTGAATCTTCCCATTGCTTTCTATGGGTGCAATGGTATGATATGTGTTATATATTATATATGCTGTATATATTGTATACACATTATGTACATTATATATATATTTATTGTATATAAATATATATTGTGTTGTATATATTGAATACATTATATTGAATATATATTATATATATATATGTGTATATATATATATGCGTATATTAAATTTTGTATATATGATATACATAATGTATATATTATATAAAGTAACTCTATAGTACACAATATGGCAGAACCGTGTTGGGAATCTGATTTCATCCCCCATTCTATTTCCTTGTATTTTCCAGGGTACTAAATTATGTCTACGATATATAATTACCGTGCACTTAAGATCGCCTAACAACAATTTGTCTTGGAAAATTAAAAATTGATTTTGTGGGATATGAAAGAAGACATAAATATTTACCATGCATCATTGTTGATTCATGTTGATGGTTGTTGAGCATCATTGTTGATTGTTGAACGTCATTGTTGATCAATATCAACCATGCATATGTGATAGAAATAACTTTGATGAAGAACTTCCCTAAACAGCTAAGATATACCTTGAGCCCTTTCACAGTGTGTTGTTTGTTTATAAATCTTAAAAAAAGAATGTTAAACTGTGTTTATTGGCACTCAGCCAAGTCACATATCAAACTGGCCTAAATATTTTTTGGATGCATTGCATTTGCAAAACCCATCACCATTACAGAAAATAAAGATCATGATAAATAAATGAAAACCGAAACAATTTTGGGTCATGCTCCATAGTTTGCAGAATCAACTTGCTTTAGTCTCCATAAATTGTCTGTGTCCTGCAAATTTATGTCAGGGAATCTATCGGGGAGTGGAATGTGATATAATATGCAACTTTCAAAACAAGTTTGTCGATTTTGTCTAAGTTACAATTGTGACAGTTCCTTTAAGTTTTAAAAGCAGCAATCCTTGTATAGAAAATGAAACAGGAAGGGTGAAGGTACTTGTTCACACGTTCAGTTTTAAAAATAAGAAAACCGAAACGTAGACGAACCCTCGAAACAAAATTGGTCTCGTGAAATGGGAGCCTGTATTACTTTCTGTTTTGAAAAAAAAAAATTGAAAATTTGAAGGAAAAAAATTTGAAAATTTGAAGAAAAAAACAATTTGAAAATTTTTGAAAAAAAAGTTTCAATATTAAGGATTTTATGAATATGTTTAATGAAATGAGATACACATCTTTCTCATTACCGAATTTCAGCAAATGATTTTTAAATGGTATGTTTGGGTTGTGCGTCGTTATACTGATAGGATATACAAAGCATGTGTTAAGACAGAATTTTACTCTAGATATGTTATAGTCTAAGAAAAGCAAGTGAGCAAGAGTTATGTGTCTAATAGCTATTCCAGTTTTTCCAAATATTCCAGTTTTCCAAATATTCCAGTTTTCCAAATATTCCAGTTTTCTAAATATTCCAGTTTTCCAAATATTCCAGTTTTCCAAATATTCCAGTTTTCCAAATATTCCAGTTATCCAAATATTCCAGTTCTCTAAATATTCCAGTTTTCCAAATATTCCAGTTTTCCAAATATTCAGCTTTAAAGTATAAAGAAATCTGGAAATGCTCCTTTAAGATTAAACTGATGATGATGATGATCTTGGTTGACCTAGTTATAGTCATTAAAATGTTAAAGTTAATCCTTTGTTTTTAAAAAATTCTGATAACTCAACTGCAATATGTTTATTCTTCATGTAAACAAGTTGACATAAACAAGTGAAACAAATGCCAACACCCTGGGATGATATTCCAAACCTATTGTGGTTGAAAAAAGTTGTTAAATATCGTAAACATGTCATTTGACGCCATACAATTGAGTTTCGTGTTGCATCTGAGTATTATTAACTGTCCTAATTCCTAGACTCTATCATCCAGTCACTTATATTGATGAGCCTCTGTTGCGTAAAAGGGTCATTTCTCAAAAACTTAAATGATGTTTAATGAAGCACAACCTGGATTGATAACAGTGTTTGATAATGGATTACAACAATGGATTTCAACAATGGTTTACAACAATGGTTTACAACAATGGGTTACAACAATGGATTACAACAATGGTTTACAACAGTGGATTACAACAATGGATTACAACAATGGTTTACAACAATATATTACAAGAATGGATTACAAGAATGGATTACAACAACATTTCAAACTTACAATTTGAGTTTAAGTCAGTCTTGTATTGTGACTTTTTGTCACTCGAACCAAGTAATGCACTATCATTTAATACAATATGGTTGGATATAAAAAGGGTAAATGGTAATGACCATCGGACTAATCAGTACTGTAATTGCATAATGAATTTATAACTGCTGAATTTTGCATAATTATAAAACAATTACTAATTAAAAGAGTTTTTTTTTAATAAAGGGAAGAGGCAAGAAATTTGTCTGGAACATAAATTATTTCAAAAGTTGCAAAATATAACACCATTTTGCAACTATGCACCCATAATGATATAAAAATGTTCTCAAAGGAGAAGGGGATTATTTTATATTCTCCCCCCCCATACATTTTTGGTCAACTAGACTGAAAACAAAAAGAAAATTTCACTGTTTGTCATTTTCAAGTCAATTCATAGTGCAATTGTAAGGTTAAATCATATCTTTAGGGCTAGAAAACCTTTCAAGCCATATTGCAAGTCAATTCATAGTGCAGTTGTAAGGTTTAAAACAGTAACTTCAGGGTGAGAAAACCTTTCAAGCCAATTCTCAACCAGACCATTGATAGGAATTCATACTCCTCGCACTGTACCAAAACTTAAAAGCGTAAAACTCAATATGAATGGAAGTGAAGTCGATGCTTTTTCAATTAAACTTAAACACTACAGGATTAGCTATCCTATCATAGACATCCATCCCTGCCATAGTATATACAAAACTATGAAATTCTTTGCCTGTGTTTAGTTCTTCTTCTATTCTACAGTGATAATATAAGTATACTTCTACTTGAATTTCAAAATCACTGATATTATAACAATGCTTTTTAGAGTTGTTGACCTCCCCGTTTGTACTTTACAACATCTATAGAGTCAAAGGTTAATACTTTTGACTCCTGTAAAATAGTTGCACAAAACTATATACATTTTTTTAGTTTTGCTTTTCAAATATCAAAGTTGTTTATTTCAAGTGCCCTTTTAAGTATCCCTAAATATGGTTTTGCAGAATAAGTTTTGAATATTAACTGAGTTTACGACATCTATAGGGTCAAAGGTCAACTGCTTTTTACGCCTGTTAAATAGTTGCACAAAAATAATGTTTTTGAGTTTTGCTTTACAAATATCAGAGTTGTTTGATTCAAGTTCACTTTACATAACCTAAAATAGTTTTGCAGAATCAGTTTTGACTATTAACTGACTTTACAACATCTACAGGGTAAAAGGTCAATGATTTTTACTCCTGTTAAATAAAAAAATGAATTAATATATTTTTTTCTTAATGAATAATTTAGCTTTGAACTAACCTACAAAGCTTTATAGCAATATCCCAATATCCCAAAACAAGTAAATACTGAAACTGAATTTCTAAAATTTCTAAAAATGTTTTTAAGGTGTAGCTATTATATATTTAGGCAAAACAGATATATATATCTGAAAGACTTTTTCTAAATTCAGTAAAATATTGTATTTACTAATTATAGTGGGACCTGGCAAATGTTGATTTATTCTAGCCATCTTAACATGGAAGACTTAACCAATGTAACGTCTTTAAGCTATTTTTTCAGCAATCTTAATTTCCACTGAATTTATACTAGACGATTAAAATCAAATAAAGACCGACACAATGTTTTACAAAATTATGTAGAATGTATTTCTATCAAGAGAAAGCCTTGTGGGCGAGTGATTGAGGCAATTGACTTACGATCTATTGATTACAGTTGTTGAGTCATCTGGCCGAAATATTATGTTAAAAAATTATGTCATAAGCAATTTCATAGTTTTCTTCACCCCGAGGTATCTAAATGGCAGGGAATGTGCTCGGGAATGTTTGAGTGCCGGGTGGATAATTGTGCGTCAGTGTGATCCACGTCCTGGGGGAGGGGTCTCAGGGGGGGATGTCCCCCTCTTTGGAATTTTTTTGCAAATGAAATATTCTTAGATGGCAAATGGAGAAAATTTTTTCCTACTCTGGAGCCAAGTATTCACCTTATACTTCTGTGCCAAGTATTCACCCATATTTTGGGAATGGTAAAAACTGTTAATTTAAGCAACAAGAATAGTGCGGTCTGTAATGTTGACGATACTGTTTGTGCTGGGCGGCATTCGGAGCTGCCGGGGGACATGCTGCAAGGTCATTTGTAAATATAGTTTTATAGAGCACCAGATTGTACCATAAGTCCTGTACCTTATGGGATTACCTCTACAGTGGCGTCGCCAAGGGGTAGCCTGGGGGGGGCACTTGACCTCCTCCAAAAAATCATGCCCCCCAGGTGCCCCCCAGATGCAATTTGTAGTGTTAAAATAAATACTCAAACAAAAACTTCATCTGCCTCATTCAATAACATAAATATCGGACAGACTAAGCCCGAAAATTCTTCAACATGAAGTTACTTCAAAATATAGCACCAGATTGCATCTAAGGACCCTTAATCAAAAATGTCTCGCCCCCTCCCCCTAGACCCCTCCCCCTGGACCGCATTCACCAATAAACATTGTGCCCCCCAATTAAGTGCTGGGCCCCCCTAGATTGAAATGTCTAGCGACGCCACTGTACCTCAATGGTATGTGTAAATAGGCCAGGATGCACAGTGAAGGGTTCTGGGAACAAATGCTTATATGAACAATTGAATCTTGTATAGATACATATATCTCTACATATATTTCTATACTGGGACTATGTTACAACAAATATACAAGTTTATTACAAATAATTATCACTAAAACAACTATATGACAACTATAACTACAATTACTATTTTATGCTACAACTAGAACAAATATATTACAACTTTAACTGCAACAACTGGTTTACAACTATAACTGCAACAACTATTTAACAACTATAGTTTATACAACTATATTACACATATTACAACTATAATTTAAAACAACTTACAACTGTTTTTAAAAGTATAACTAAACAACTTTTTACAACTGTAACTACAATAACTATATTACAACTATAACTGAAAACAACTTGAAACTATTTTTTATTAGTATAACTAAAACGACTATTTTACAACTGTAATAACAATGACTATATTACAACTATAACTTCAACCAACTTACAACTTTAATGTACAAGTATAACATAATACAACTGTTTTGCAACTATAACACAAACAAACTATATAACAAGAACTATCTTACAACTATAAGTCTATAACTACATTTCAACTATATAACAACTATATTACAGTACTATGACCAAGCATCCTGTCGTATATTACAAATATAGTATTTAAGCTAAATTAATTAATTAATTAATTGATTTAATTCGAAGACATTGATACTCATGCTTTGGTTTTAAGCTGGATCTTGTTCACAGAGAGGAAATAAGGTAATGGAATCGGAAAGCTATCAATTTTTGTGACATTTTTGCACCGTTCGTGTTCACTTTTGCTCGAATGACTTTTGCAGTGTTTTTATAGATGCAGTGGGTTTTGAATTTTTGATCAAGTTTTGCTCTTGATTTCTGTCCTCTGCACTTTTGTTTCCTCTGCATGCTGAATATCTGTCTTGTTTGATGTTTAAAAAAAACTGTGATGTGAATTGATTCCAAAAATGCACCTCTCACTCTCCCCATCACTGTCCAACCAGTGTCAGGCTTCCTCCCTTGCATTCATTGCATATTAAACCTTAATGACATTGTTTACTTATATCATTGCATAAATGAGTAGGAATTTGGTGGAGGATTATGAAAACCTTCCAGGAAACACTTTTTCTTTCCAAAATGAATTGAAATCATATAACTATTTGAGATAAGTCGTCAAAATTGATAAACGGTGGTATTTAGATCTTGAAGAAGAATTGAAGCAATTCTTACAGGAGTATGTAAGCCACTTGACTTTTTGTCCAACCTACTGTCTGTCTCTGCCCTTCCATCCCTTCATCTCCCTCCCCCATTTTCTATCCTCCCCCTCCCCCCATGTTCTTCTCCCTTCCTCTCCCTGGTTTTCACCCTCATCTCTCCTTCATTGCTGACCTATATCATTGCATACTGTAAAATGTAAGAAGGTTTGTGGAGAATGTAGAAACTTAAGCTTCTAGGAAAATTATTTTCAAAATGAAATGAAAAATGTCAAAAACAATAAAATTTAAGAGATTGATTGTCAGAGTGAAGGATTGAACCGATGGACGAAGTCCTTAAAGCCGGAATATTCAAGTCACTTAAGAAATTCAATCTAACCAGCATCTCTGCTAAAAGCTGGTGTCAAATTTTTCAAGTCACCAAATACATTGTTAAGGCATTGACATTTTCAGAGGTCTAGAAAAAACAGTTTATTTCTGTTATAGCTGGTGGGATTGAAGATATTGATATCATTTTCAATTGGTGAGGGTGGACTGGGGTAGGGGAAGGGGTTGGTGTGGGTAGGGTAGGGGAGGGGTTGGTGTGGGGGGTTGGGCAGCTGGGGAGGGATATCAGCACTCCTTGTGGCAGTTAATTTATACGAACAGGAGCTCAAATATGATTCACAGTTAAGTCTTCGATTTGATCCCATATTAGTCCAAGATACAATTCTCTACAGCTGCATATGAAAGAAAATGTTTTTGACAAAATATAACAGGTTGGGTGTCGTTTGAAACTTCCAATATAACGTGTGTTAAGGGAAAAGGATGTAATATAAAATAAAGAAATAATGACTCCTTTAAGAAATATATGTATGAATAAGTGGATCAAATAAAAATAATAAAAAATAAAACAAAACATAATCAATAAACTCAAAATCAAACTTTGCTTTAATAAAACTTTGTCAATACTGATCTTCCAGGTTCTTTTCAATGGTCCAAATAATTCAATTTTTGAAATTTGAAATTTTAATTCAAATTTTGAAGTGTGTTGTTAAATTACAAAAATAAATACTCTGTCTAATCGAACAATATTGCCCTTGCGGTATTAAACAGTTTATTATGGTTAAGTGTCATATATACTCTTTGAAGATTAGACATTAGTGATGCATAAATTATTTGACTAAACTCCAGCATTTATAGATGCAATAGACAAAACTGTTATCTAATTTTACCTTAACATGAGATATTGTGATATTGAAGTCCAGCTCCTTTTAAAAACTTAAAAATATAACGTTTTGTTTATGAGATATCTCATTGTTATAATATTTTAAAGTTTTTATCATTCAGATATTAAGTGATTTTAACCAAATTGTAATTGTGTGAATATTGTGGAAATACATCAACGAAGAAATCACCTTTCTAAATGATGAAAGTGATTCAAGTTTTATGGCCAGTGTCATGCTACCACAACTTAATGCTAATATTCGATAATGTTACTTAAACTTGATACTTTAATCGCCAAAATTAATATATTTCACACGGGATTAAAACAAGGAAAACCATTGAACGAAAATGAAAAAAGCAGTATACAGGAAACCATTAAAAACCCTTTAAATACGTAGGTGTGTCTGACTGTTGCTTGTGTTTTCAGTCTGATAAAGAAAACCTTACAAAAACAAGAAATATATAGATTATATATATCAATATATATCAATTGTATATATTTGAAGTGGGTGGCTTGTGGAGTTCACGATAATTATTTAAAAAAAAATAATAATACCCCAAACATACAAAATTGAACGACAGTAGATAAAATATTGCTTTTTAATTGCTTCAGTTTTACAACCGTATGAAACCAAGAAATCTGGAGGCAATATGAATCAAGTAAAACAAGATTAGGGAGAAACAAAAAAAAGGGACATTATTTTATAACTTTGGAAATATTGTAACATTATCTTAATTTGACATTGACATTATAAGATATTCGTTGTACACGTAAATGTTTTTTAACTATGGAAGCAACATTTTACAAACACCCAAAATATAAAAAAAATAAATAAAAAAAATATGTTGTTAAGACAAACATTACGAATCTGAAATAATAGAGGCTCTTTGATGATATTGTAGCATATGTGGTGCTCTTGTTCAAGTCTTCCATTTTGTATTTTGAAAGGACTGCATGAACGGAAGGATGACATTTTGGTCCTAATTAAGGAAAAAACACATTATTTGTGCTTAAAATTAGCTGTTATTAACATATCTACATCACAAGTAAATTAATTAGGTTTCCAAATGAAATCAAATTTATTGTATCAGTTATACATAAACCATTCCATTTGCCAAATATAATTATATACCTTTGCGAAAAAATAGAAGAAAAATAAAAAAAATGGTTGCAGCATGAAGGGTGCATCAAAGAATTATTATGGACAGCCCCTCTCTTCACTATTTGTTTGTTAAGTCAAATTTTATATTTTAATCTTTGGTATAAAACTAACAGACATCAACAAGAAAAACTTTAAAAAAACGATGTCTCATAAAATATTAAAATAACTTTTTGGAGTATTAATTCTTTGTGTCTTAAGATTTTCCAAAACTAGATTCTATCGATCTATTACATCTGATTTTAGGGTAAATTTTCCTTGTGTTAAAGTTGCTCGATCTTTATTTTTGCATCTTTTTGACGTTGTATCCTGCATGCACACGTTGCTATGCATGAACACTATTTTTTCGGCACGTGAATCCTACTCTTTTCTGCATTTCATTTTTCCCGAAACGCCGTACAATTTTGCATCGCATCTTAGGCCATCAATATCTGAATATTTTGTCCGTGCATTGTGACCAACCTATGTTGTTGGTGTTTAATCAACTTGCCTGCTCATGAGTGTGGGTGTGGATGTGTTTTGTAAATAGTTTATATTGTCTCAAGGATCACTTTTAGCCATACATTTCATCTTGATATTGTCATTGTCTTTAATACATTTGAATACGAAGAAATCTTTGTTAATTATTCTGGTTTTTAAACATGATTCACCATTCATATCAAATGATGCTAGATGTCCAGACTGCTCCTTTAAGGCTAAACTGATGAACTAAAATACCTCATCTCTTCAGTTCATGCATATATTCTAAAAAATAATCCATTGTTTTACATATTCTTGTAATTCAATCCAAAATGTTCTTTTAGCTCCTACAAAACTGCCTGATTGACATAGCGAGATGCGACCGATGTAAAAATTCCGGATTACACTCTAAGTCTTTTGTGACAATTCTGTAATGCAAACATCTTTAAAACTTGAGGTCCTAAAAGTCACACGTTTTGCTATTGTGATGTGGTTCTTCTTAGGAGTTGACCTATCGGTTTCTATGCTAGACTTACTAGTTCAGTCACTTTAACTGATTGAGCCACTGATGATTAAAGGCTCATATCAGACGGAATAAAAGTGATATACTTATGGATCTTGGACTGTTGACACATGTTTTGTTTTTGTACCAATATGTAAACTCTTGTGATTACAGTCTCTCTGCTAGACTTACTAGACCAGTCACTTTAATTGAATGAGCCTCTGATGATTAAAGGCTCATATCAGACCGAATAAAAGTGATTTACGTATGAAACTTGGAGTGAAAACATGTTTTGTTATTCATCAATAACATGTCAATAACATACCATCAATAACATAGACCAAATAAAGGTTTTAAAACTTAAAAAAAAAAATTTTTTAAAACCAATTTTTGTATGCAACTTGGAGTGATAACATGTTTTGTATTGATCAATAACGTACTAAAATGTAAACGTTTGTACCTAGGCCCCTGTCCTCTACATCAAACATGCACCGCTTGTCAAACAGTCAGTGACTAACTTTTATTGCCTTGATACATCCTGTGAATCACATCTGTCCCAGAAAATCTTTTCCACAAAGATTTACTTTGACAATATTAAGTGGTTATTTATCCAACTTTTATATTTTTGAAAATAAAGTAAACTATGGTTCATTTTGTGTATGCTATCATAACACTGTGTCATTTCCTTGTTGCTATAGTAATAGGGGAAACCAGTGGTACTGATGTATTATCCATCCCTGTGGCGAGCTGTTTGTGATCCAAAGAAACACTAGGTTCCTGTCTACATCACTGTGTAGCAGAATTAGTGTCTACATTTTCCATATGATCAATGCTATGTAG
>KN888982.1:1822-20662 GCA_000934455.1 Apostichopus parvimensis | reverse complement strand
TCTACCTGGCAACTTTTCTCGTTCGCAAGACGAGGAAATGAATTTGTGTGATAAACTCTGTCTACGAGACTTGAAGCAGGAAACAGGGTTTGATTCAGCAAAATAAGAAAGAAAAAAAATCAAATCAAGACATTTATATTCATCATTCCTGTATGATAGTAGTAATAAACATCAGGATCATTTTAATAATTGATATTTGAGAAACTAGTCAATATTTTTTTATTTTGGCAACATAAAAGAAGTTTACACGAAACGAGTTTACATTGTTAACTTTTACAAGGGTGCCACAAAATGTGATTCTTTTTTGGTTGTTGAAAGTTTCCTCTCGATTAACAACACCTAGCTGGAGTAAAACAAAGGAAATGCAATGTTTTGCATTTTTGGACATTAAATCTATGAAAACATGGAGGGAAAAAAAAAGTCATTTGGTCAGTTAGGGAAGGTAAAATCCTTGCTAAATCCTGCTTTATGGGGAGAACAGATTTGCACTAGAAGGAAAGCCCATGACTGGAAGTCTCAAGCTGGGAGATAATTTGTTAACTTCCTAATGAAACTTTCTACTTTCTGATGTGATTTTGCAGGTTGTTGAATCTTCTTGTAAACCCCGTTTGAAATGCATACCCCTATGCAGGGAGAATTGTTTGTTGCCAGGATTTCGCGACATGCTAAAGGCAGTTGTAACGTAGTTTGTATCAAATGCTTTCTCTTGTAAGATGGTGAATTGACGAATTTACTCTGTGATGTCAACAAAGATGAAGGTATACTTAAGGTACATACATGCAATTTTGGTGAACCTGTCAGAAGCGCATAACCCTATGAGGGGAGAATTGTTCGATGCCGGGATTCAGCAACATGCTACATGCATTTGCAACGCTATTTGCATCTATGGCTTTTTCTTGCTAAGATAGTTTAGTTTAGTAGAAAAAAAGGATCAGGAGGGACACTCAGGTCCCCATCAAGGACCCTATAGGAGAGGGAAAAAAAACTGAAGACACAAACACTCAGACCCGATTACAATGCTTAAAGTGCTCATTCACAACCCTATTAGAAAAAAAGTTAGGCCGGATATTAATCCTACTTTGTGACTTTTGGAGTTTAAGACAATGACCTAAAAGTCAGTAAAGGATAAATTGTCAAAACCATACACAATCTTGAAAACCTGAATCAAGTCCCCACGTAACCTCCTAAGCTCCAGTGTGGTGAGATTCAACAGTTGTAACCGCCTATAATAAGGAACACTCTTTAACAAACTAATCATCCTAGTAGCCCTCCTCTGGACCTTTTCAAGTACTTCCTTGAAAAGATGGTGGATTGATCAGTCTGCTCTGTTGCTTCAACAGAAGGTATAATTTAGGTACATAAATGCATTTTAGATAAACCTGATTGAAGCGCATAGCCCTATAGAGGGGAGAATTGTTCGATGCTGGGATTTTGCAATATACTACAGGCAGTTGCAACGTTGTTTGTATGGAAGGCTTTCTCTTGCTAAGTTGGTGAATTGATGAGTCTGCTCTATTGCTTCAACAGGAAGTATAATTTAGGTACACACATGCAAGCGATTTAGGTGAACACAGAACTGTCATCTGATAATTTGTATTAATTTGTTCATCGTTGAGAGTATCAAAGACTGGATTGAACTCTGTTATTTAGTTAAGATGCAACATGAATTAGATGTAAACGACTAATCCACCGCAAGATCACCACCAAAGCTGATTTTGATTCTCATCGAACAGAAATCTGGCTCTTCCCAATGACAGGACAACCAAGAAAGAATGTTAGTTCTCAATGTATTTCAAAAATTTATAAAATCTCTTGGATGAAGAAGAAAATAGTTTTTTTTTCAATATTTTTTTTTACTTAAATTGGCATCCCCATTCTGAGACTGTGATATTCGAAATGTTTATCTACTGTCCAACATTCAAACAACACTGATCACAAAATATCAATTTAGTACACAATTTCTGGAAAGCTTTCAAAATATGACCGGACACACGAAAGAATGTTTGTTCTCAATGTATTTCAAATGTTTTTTTTTTTTTTTTTTTATTTTCACTTAAATTGGCATCCCCATTCTAAGGTTATATGAACCAAGCAGTCATTAGTTCGTAACAGGGTGTCCGACATCGAACATTTTTGTCAAATTGGTCATGTATGCATTCATATAAAGCCACCAATGTTACTAATGGTAGTATCGCTCCCACACCATACTCCACGCCACACCGCACTCCATACCGTACGCTACAAATCCGTCATTTTGATGCTATGAATAATTCCTAACATTTCTCTCTTGTAATAACAAGATATTCATAATGCTTGTCCTATCGCTATGAAAGTGCACGAAAGGGATCGGAAATAAAACGCAAAGTATCGTACCAGCTGGGTGTGTCCACAAATGCGGTGGAGAAGCAAATGAAAACCTTTTGTGACAGTATAACATGGTGAAGCTAAATACCATCGCATACAAATGCTCCTTTTCAACCCTGTATTATTAATAATCTAAAAAAACTTCCTTTGCTCTTTATCAAAATTCTTGATCATTGTCCGGTCGGTTTTTGTCGTTCCGTTACGTAAATATACGACACAGAATTCACGCCTCCGTTCATTAAACTCGATTCGTGCCTATCCCTTCACTACGACCTTGTTATTATGTTATGACATCATTGTGACATCATCAGCACCATGACAGCATTTGGTGTTAACGTTGCAAACTGTCCGGATGTTGGTGTCGTCAGTGGTGTTCCTCGGCTTGTCTCTTCACCAGTTCCGCGTACAATCCTTTCTTCTTCACCAGTTCGTCGTGACTTCCAATCTATGTGAAGAGAACGAAAGCTTTCAGACGTTTAACCGGCTGGTGGTATCGACTTGCAGCGGGACTTCTCTTGCATCTACCGTGCGCTGCTAGTCGATTGTATAAATAATGTAACGACAGATGTTGGAAGCCTAAAGGCTTCGAGAACACGTGTGAAATTTAAAAGCTAAGAAACGTGCGAACGCTGAACCTACCACTCTCTTTCATGTTCGATGTACCTTGCTCTCTTCGGCGGCTGAAATTACTTTTACTTTCGTTAACATCGTAGATTTCTAGATAGTATTAGCTTGCGGGAGACGGGTAGAAGGAGAGGAGGAGGTGGAAGGGAGAAGAGGGAGGGGGAAGAGAGAAGAGGTAGGAAGGGAGTAGAGTGAGGGGATGCAGAAGAGGGAGGGGACAGGGAGAAGATGGAGGGGGAGGGAGGGGGAGGGAGAAGAGGTAGGAAGGGAGTAGAGTGAGGGAACATGGAGAAGAGGGAGGGGAGGAAAAAGAGGGAAGGGACAAGAGGGAGGGGGAGGGAGAAGAGGGTGGTGGAGGGAGAAGAGGGTGGTGAAGGAGAAGAGGAAGGGGGAGGGAGGGAGAAGAGGGAAGGGGAGGGAGGGAGAAGGGGGAAGAGGGAGGAAGGGAGAAGAATGAGGGGATGGGAAGAGGGAGGGGGAAGAGAGAGGGGAAAGGGAGAAGAGGGTGGTGGAGGGAGAAAAGGGTGGAGAAGAGACAAGGGAGGGGGAGGGAGAAGAGGGAGGGGGAGGGAGAAGAGGGAGGGGGAATGGGGATTGCCTCAGACTAATAATTACTTTCACAGAAATACATTAGAATGATGTCATATCTTGCAAACAAAAACATAACAAATGACTGCCTCTATGAACCATTCCTTCACTGCATAAGACAACACTACTTGTAAGTATAAAATGGCAAAGGTGTGGACACCGAACCATTCTGTGTGGATCTTGTATTGTATGCACTCACCTCTTGTACTTTGCCTTCGTGTAACACAGCTATCACGTGGGCATTACGTATCGTGCTGAGCCGGTGAGCAATCACTAAAACTGTACGTCCTGTAGGAGAGAAGAAAATGGCGGATTGTTCGAGATACAAAGTCAAGATGGAGGTCAATTATGAAATACAGAATACTGATTTTGGAAAACATTTTGGGGAACACATACTGCCATTGTACTAGAAGAACCACCTTTTTCTCTTTATAAGGAAGCCTTTTTGAGTTGAAATTGATACATATTTCAATGCTAATTTCGCATGACAACAAGTAACTCATTAATATTTGAGTTTCATTTTCAGATGTGAACGAGAAGGACGGACATTTCTGAGTGTCTGAAATTTGCTCTTACAGTACATGTTTTTAGAAGACATTGTAAAGACACTATTTGAATTGCCAAGGAAATATTGATGATTGAATCAGATTCATTTATGACTCGCTTCAGTGACATTCATTTGGTGAAAAAAAAAAAAAATCTAGAAGGATGATCTTAATTGGGTTAATTGGCAATGCTATTTAAAGGTATACTCCTACGTTTTCCAAAAAAAAATTAACATTTGGACGAAACGCAAACAGCTGCTTTTAATATACACATGTATATACCACTGTTGACACAGACCTACATATGAAAATCTTGACTTTTATTATCAAAGTTCAGATTTCTTTACCTGATAAATACAAAACTTGAAGCTGTTAGCATGTTTTTCAAGACTACTCAAAACCTCTCAGCGAAAGAGCAAGAGAAACTGACTGTTCTAAAGGAAAGGGGAGATAACACTGCAAAAAGACACCTCTCAATATAACAGCTCTGTCTCAACTAATGAAACTCTGTGGATTTACGATGCCTTTCAGTTTAGTAAACATAAATCTTGTCGAAACTTGTAATCATTTCGTGGTACTTCCTTAACCTTATATGTCATCTGAGTAAATCTGTCATGCAACCTTAACAACACTTAACCACATTGCATTGATATATTTCAAAATGAAAATCAACGTGCCCATATGAAACTATGTTTGGAAATGTACCAAGTTTCACATCAAACTATTTTATAGTTTTAAAATAATAATTTTTCTTAAAAGCAAAAAAGGTTCAAGCATCAAAGTAACCTGGGAATAATTCACAGGCAGGAAGTTGTGACTAATCTCATGGATACCATGGCAACGACATGTTTTAATAGCAACAGGCTTTCCCTTGTGATTGATATATAATCGAGTCCTTGAATAATAATAATAAACACATTCCATATATCTAGACAAACAAACAGACATGCTTTCTCATACATCTCGCGGCGTTCACAAATGTTTTAAAGACGTTTGGAAACAGTTTGAAGTCCTTCTTACTGTCTCATGGCGACCAGTATGGAATGCCAAAACCGACAAATATGCAGATAAAATTATCAAATTAACGCAGTTCATTGGTCCTTATGTGGATACTCAAATCGCCACATAAGGACTAACGATCTGCGTTAGTCCTTATGTGGCGACATACGAGATCCCCACATAAGGACTTGTGAATATTGTCGGAATTGGCGGTCATTATGTGGCAGTGTTAGGATCGCATGATAAGTAAAATGTTCTTGGTCATTATTTGGAGGTGCTATTAGTGCCACATAAGGACTTAAATTGTTCTTGGTCATTATATGGCCATAAATTTGTGTTCACATAATGACTTAGGTTTACATAATTTGTTTCTGCATTTTTGTCGGTTTTGGCATTCCATAGACCAGAGGCAGCACTGCTTTCCTGCTATGTAGAATGTTTCAAGATACTTATTGAATACCTATTGAGCATTTCTGTACTTAGACTAAAATGTACAGTAAAAGGTTTGAGAAATACTCCTTGACAACAACACTGGTCTAAAATGAGACACAAGATTTACTCTGGAAAGGTTTCACAATCAGAACAAGGCTCAGCTGAAGTCAGGTGAAATATCAAGCAATCAAATATTCAACAAAGAATGGATAAATCAAAAAGTGAATGAATCAGGCAATTACAAATCAATTGAGTAATTAATCAATACATCAATCAATGCATCACTGCATCAACGAATGAAAAATCTGACAAACTTCAATCAATCGATCCATGAAATCAATAAATGCATTAACCAATCAAACTACACTGAATCACTACATCAACCCATAAAAAATATAAATCAACCAATCAAAAACAAAATATCGATCAATCCATCGATACATCAATCAATCAATACATCAACCAATCAAAACTCAATCAATGGCTACATCAATCAATCGCTACATCAACCAATCAAAAATATATCACTCAAAAAAATCAACCAATTGATCAATGCTTCAACCAATCAAAATCAATCAACCCAAAAAATTGATTGATACATCAATCAATCAATACATGAACCAATCAATGGAAACACTCCACAAGATCAGGTTTAGCTTTGTCGTTTGCAGAAAAGGATTCTTCCAAAACTATCTTCAAGAAGCCTTTAAGAACCAAGCTGTCATCTTTTTCACACCCTAATATTTAGCAGGACTATTTATAAGCAGAGATAATGATAATAATAATAATAATAATAATAGAGATGAAAATCTATTGTGCGAAGCTCTTGTCTAGACGTCAATACAATCTTCCTCTCCCCTCATCTTAATGTGCACATTTGTCCAGACAGTGTCCCAAATTTCACTGATGGCAGGCGCATATATAAATTACTTCCACAGTTCCACACATTTCCAAATGAAGTTATCAAGATTGATTCTTCACTGAGGTGTCCTCCTCCACCTCCTCCTCGGGGTAATTAAAGGGTGTGAAGACTCGCACAAAAAGAAACGTCTAATGCCCGTAATCTGACCTAGTTTCGAATGAGGTGTAACAGAAGTGTTAGACACCACCATCGATCCCAGAAAATACACACGCACAGTCGGTAATTAGACACTAGTGTACAGTCAGTACATACGGCTGCGGTCAATACCCACACCACAGTGTACAAACGATACAGCGATGGACATCTCAGGTCCAGCTAAAGATAACAAGGTATCACGTTTCATTACTGTCTGCATTTTGTAGCAACACGAACAAAACTTCACTTGCAAGCAACAGAAATTTAACTTTTTCAGATGGCCGCACGCGGTTTGGGGCGAGTCTTCAATGCCTTTAAGGCTACAGATCTAGCTGGGATCTAAACTGCACTTTTTAGAAGGATGAGCATCGATACCGTGACTTTGCAAAAACAGGCTTTCATATCAAATGGACTTTATGCACACGGTGAAGCACGAGCGATGCTTTGCTAAATGGCACCATATTTTGGGGAAAGATGGCCTGTGTCATTTTGACAGAATGGTGAGTGACAATTGATGGGATTAATATAGATGTACCTGTGTCTCACCTCAAACACTAGTGCATGGTTTATTACCACGACAAGTCTTATTGCATTCGCTCTTAATATCTCTTTTGTGAGGAGCTTTAAAATAGGTGTGGAATTAACCTCAGACATTGTGCACAGTTTGGAACTTTTGAAACACTAAATAGTAGATTTAACGTAGATTTAAAACTCTTAAGAATAGGTTTGATTCTTCTAGGTTTTGGATGGAATCTGCATGTGTTTGTTTTTGCACTCTTTGGACATCTCGATACAAGATAAATGAAAATTCAAGTGTCCACTTTATTTATGAACGTTGATACCAACTCCCATTGCTCTTATTAGTTTGAGTGGTATCTAAGTCTTTGCACGTTGATTGCTCCCGTTAATAATACCATGTACAGTCTCTAAAAAACTTTTTTGCGTTGGAAAGGGGGTTGTACATCTCCACACTCCTCCCCTGAATAGCCACCTCTGATTATCATTTCATACCATCATACTATATGCACTTTCATACCACACTATACTGTCATACATCTATGTATCAGATGTCTATGTATGGCACATTATCATACATACCACACCCAACACATTTGCACTATATGCCTACATATGGCACATTATCATACATACCACAACCAACACATTTCCACTCTATGCCTACATATGGCACATTATCATACGTACCACACGCAACATATTTGCACTATATGCCTACATATGGCACATTATCATACGTACCACACCCAACACTTTCACACAATATGCCTGCATATGGCTCATTATCATACGTACCACAACCAATACATTTCCACTGTATGCCTATATATGGCACGATATCATATGTACCACACACAACACATTTGCACTATATGCCTACATATGGCACATTATCATGTGTACAACACCCAACACATTTCTACAATTCATTTTATAATGTAAAATATCAACCAACCTTTTGACAAACGGTCCAAAGCTGATTGCACAAGCCGTTCACTCTCTGCGTCGAGGGCGCTAGTGGCCTCGTCGAGAATAAGGATAGAGGGATCTTTGAGAAGGGCTCTGGCGATAGCTATCCTGTAGGGGGGAAGGGGGAGGGGAAGGGAGAATATAAAAACAATATTTAAGCTGGTTATGAACTCAAGAAGAAAATAATATTAACAATAAATCAAAAACCTAGCACTGCTATTAAACCAGTCTACTATTACACCCAAGCCTCACTGATCACATGTCTCCTATTCTCACAAAAGAAACTGACCATCTTGCACAAGTTTTAAACTCACCCACCAGCTCACCTTACTACGACCCCCCCCCCCCACCCCCACCCCAACAACTTGTCCTGCATGGCACACTTCTATCTCTAAACAACATTTCTTTATGTTGCCTTGATGAAACATGAAGTCTTTGTAGACCAGGGTTTCCCTAACTTTATCCCCCCACGAACCCCGTGTGGATGTCAGAGTTGTCCACGAACCCCCAACTTTTCGAGACACGATCTGAGTCATTATTATACTATTATACGCATAACAGTGCTTCGTAAAAGATCAAGTTCATAGTGTAATATTGTACTGTCATGCGTACACCAATTTCACCAAAGTCATGCGGCCTGTGTCTGTTTCATAATTCAGTTATTTATCACATGCACGGTTCGTTACTACTATGGCAACATATATGCGTATGGAACGCAAAAAGAGTTTGTCGATAAGTACGACTTTTGTACATTACTAAATTATATGATATATCAGATTTTAGTTCAACAAAAAAAGTACTCTAGTTTTGACTTTCAGAAACGTCTCACGAACCCCCTGGGATGGACTCACGCACCCCCTGGGGATTCATGCACTCCTTTTACTGAACCCCTGTCGTAGACTGACCTCTGTTTCTGGCCACCCGACACTGTCACGCCCCTTTCGCCTAAGACGGTCTGATATCCCTCGGGGAATTCCATGATGAATTCGTGGGCGCTGGCTGCCGCGGCCGCTTCCATCACCTGCGGGACGGTGAGAGGAAGAAAAAAAAAACACGTCTTTAAACGATTTCCACGAGAAATTCTGCTATGCTTTGAATTTCGTATAAGAATAAAATATTATATTAAATATTAAAAAGAAGTATGAAATGAAACTAAAACGTAAACATGACTACTTTGTTATTGTGAAGAACGTAAAAATTGTATTGTACGGTACTTCTTAAATCATTGGAACCATACTTTTTTAACAAATTCTCAACAAGGAGACACAACAGCAGTCTCAATTATGAATACAGAAATGTAAAAGTGTATCAAAGGGATATTTTTGTGGATGATTTCGAATGTTTAACCAAATTACTGCAAAATTTACCGCATCTTTGGATCAAGAATACACATTGTCATGGTAATTTGTAATTGCAAAGATATATACTTTTTTGAATTTGGTGTTATTTCAAGAATGCATCTGGCAAAATGCTGAGTGAATAATGTCACCATGGAAACTCATCAGAATTAGTTGTCTTTCTTATTTACAATATATTAAGTCATTTATTCAAAGACATTCACTTCGATAATATTTTTTTTCTTCAGAAATGTTGCTATTTGATGACAGTAATGATTATGATTTATTTTGTTTCATCACATAGTATATAACAAGGTGAACAAGACAATATAACTGCAAATAAGTAAAAAATGTGAAAGGAAGTAAACTAAGAAACCCTTTTGGGCTTACTCAAATAGAGTACTCCCATCAAAGAAAATAGAAAACCTTAACACCTAAAAAAGAACTACCCCCCCCAAAAAAAGATAACCTTAACAAATAAGACAGTCTAACTACAGAGGAACATTGAAAGCTAAGTAAACATTCCAAAATGTGTCAGATTTCAAGGATAAATTCAACAAGCATATTATATAATAAGCATATTATCAAATAAAGCTTTTGAAGAACATTAAACCATTATGACATTACAGACCACCTTCTCTGCGATCCATCTTTCTTTTCAAGTATTCTCGTCATCCCTCTTTAAGCTTACCTCCACATCAGTAGCACCAGCTTTTCCGTATCTAATGTTCTCCATCACTGAAGTAGCAAAGAGGGTTGGTTCCTATATTTTTTCAAAACCGATCAAAGAGAATGAAGGTTTAATAACGTATTAATAACGTATTTGAAACAGGAATGACCATTCCTTGAATATAACTATAATAATAAATGATAATAATAATAATCAGCAGTTATTTTTACGATGTTTAAGCCACTACAAATTGTGGGAGAAATCCAGGAGGGCTTATGGATTACGACTAACATGTCGGGTGGCTTCCAATTCAACATTTTAACACAAATTTGGAATCTTTTCAAGTTAGAAAGTCATTTCAGAAATATGACTATTAAGTAACTATGTAAGGAGTTACTCAAGTTTTAATGACCAAATGTTAACTCAGATGTCTTTCTGGACATGAATCGACCCATACGCTTAACCACAACTTGTGTCGTCTTAAGTCGGAATGTTATCGATTCATTTACAAGTTTTTGTATTTCGGTTCGGGCAATTGCCGATGTAGCCCAACTTTGCGCCCAAGTTTTCGATCTCCTTTAATCTCTTTGCGATCTATTTCAAATAATGATAAAACGAGATGAACGGTAATGTGTTATCAGTCTGGTCTGGTTTGACAGGAAGAAACAGATACTTACCTGGTTGATATAACCGATGGTTTGACCTCGCAGCCAAGAGGGATCCAGGTCCTTTATGCTGACGCCATCCACGGTGATGCTGCCCTCTTTGACATCGTAGAACCGTTCTAACAGCGCCGCCACGGTCGATTTACCTGACGGAATGACGGATGCGGTAAGACTATACAGGACGCCACATTGAAATCCTTCTAACTATCGTTTTAACATCTGTGTTTCCCCCCCCCCCCCCCCCCATCACTCCTCTTCTCATAGCTTTCTTCCACCCTTTTTTCTCCACACCTTTCTGTCTTTTTCCTTCTCCAGTTTATTCCCTACCACCTTCCCTTAATCCTATCTGTGTCCCTCCACTGTTTATCTCCTACCTCTCCTCTTCCCCTGTTGGTTTCTTTCTTTCTTCTCTCCATCCCTTGTCTACTAATCCCCTTACATCTATCTCTTTGTGTTCACCATGCTCATTAACCTGTCTGTATTCTGTGTGTGTTTTTGTCCCTTCTGTTTCTTTTACTTGTCATTCAGCCTTTGAAGAAGATCCTGCTAGGATGGAAACGTCAGGCCAACTTACTTTTACACATTCTCTCACACAGGCTCTCCAGTGGATAAGCAGTTTGCTAACAGTTTTATTTTATTTTGATCTGTGCTTCCTGGTAGCAAAACATCAAAGGAAGTGTGGGCAAGGTTTATTTTATAAGAGATCGCCGCCCTACGGTAAACTTTATAACAGGAAAATGTTCATCACAACGAAAGAAAATTGAGACAAAACCTCATTTCAACATTTTATCTCGAAGTACCCAGTAGGCTTTTAGTGACCTCAAGTTTTCCGTGGACCTCCATACGTGGCTCCCTGAGCCCCATTTTTTTTTTTTTTTGTGTGCACAGATCTCCCACTGTGAGTCCACGGACCCCAGGTCGAGATGACGGTATTAAGGTGTGCGATTATTAGATACTAATGGTCTCAAAGTGCACATGTAATTGTATATTGTTGATGGAATATTACCTCGGAGCCATTGTTTATATTGTTATTTTGAAGAATACCATGATACAGAATTTTCTTTTACCTCCTTTCTCAAAACCCAAACCTTCAATCTAAAATTATGGTCAAAACACAGGTACTTTATCATAATATTTGTTCATAACAAATATACGGCATTTACGAACAATTTTAGAAGAATTAAGAAATATAGGACCATCGAGAGCCCTGTGTATTATTCTGTTTCTTTGTTAATCGGACAATTAATTTCTTTGTTAATTTTGTTACCTGCACCGGATGGTCCGCATATGGCCACAACTTGACCTCTTGGAAGGCTCAGAGAAAAACCATCCAAAATTTTCTGTAAAAGGCACAAAACCGGAATTTGGGCCTGTGTACACATATGTTTATATATGCACAGATGTTTTGGATGTTAAAAATAAATAAATAAACACTTACTTTATACACAAAACATTTGCCATCACTAACATGACATGCTATAGCCATTCCATTTAATCACCGTTTCAATTATGCCTGTTAACTTTATCTCACATTTCTTTAAAAAAAAAACTAACTACTTGCATACTAAGTTCATAATCATAGAAAGAAGTACTCAAATGAAGATGGGATGAAGCATGGTTCAGTATGGTGTGGCATGGTTCAGTATGGTGTGGCATGGTTTAGTATGGTCCAGTATGGTGTAGAATGGTTAAGTATAGTGTATAGTAAGGTTCAGTATGGCGTAGAATGGTTTAGTATGGTGTAGTAAGGTTCAGTATGGTATCATGATTCAGTTTGGTTCAGTATGGTGCAGCATGGTTAATGCCACACCATACTGAACCATGCCACACCATACTGAACCATGCCACACCATACTGAACCATGGTGCACAAATATTGAACCATGCTACACCATACTGAACCATGCTACACCATATTGAACCATGTCACACTTTGTCCAGACTAAACTTCAAAATTCAAGGACATTGAAGACCCTAACAAAGTTTTTTTTTTCTTTTTTAGTTTTCACTATTTCCCCGGAATTTTACAGACCGAGTGAGTAGATATACCTGTTCTGGCCTGGTTGGGTAGCTAAAGTGTACATCTGAGAAATCCACATTTGCATAGAGACTGTGGTAAGGAATAGTGATGCCTCCGGTCAACGGTACCGCTGGCTCCAGTTTGATGAACTGTTAACAAAAGTACAAATAATAATAATAATTACTGTGAATTTGGTCGACAAGTTTACCACCAAACCGGGCCAAGTGTGGAGTGCTCTATTCTAGAGTAACGGATAAATTATGAAGATGTGATTATATGTAAATGGTATTCCTACTGTCGACCTTAAACTTTCTAAAATTTGGAAGTAAGAGGTCTTATACAATAATGGTTATCATATTTATTGATCAAAATCCACTCAAAGAGCTACTAATGTTAGTGTCACTGCAAATGTTTGATACCAGAATGGGGAAGAACTGTTACTTGTGAAACCAAACATCACCAACTAGCCTGCTTACATAATAATTGACACATCGAATTAAATTAAAGGAAAGGTGCACGTTTTTCTCAACGGCATCGCCTTTCCTTTTCCGCCCTATTCCCCCCCAATGTTTTCGCTTGGAGGGGGGGGGGAGAGGATTTTAGTTTGTGTGTTATAACAGTTTTGTAGTTCACTAGAAAACTGTTGTTCCTTTGTACACTAACTGGCATTAGAGTATGTTTGTTCCCTGTAATGACCCTTAACCCGGCATGCCGGCTTGATTGGCCGTACCTCGAATGCTCGACCTCCAGCGCTGACCCCTCTGATGGCCTGGCCGAAGAGAATGGACATGACGGAGACGGACCTCTGTATCGACTGAGCCGCGACGAGGAAAGACATCAACTGACCGGCTTGGAGTTGACCGCTGGACATGAGGTAGCCACCGCAGTATACCACACCGAGTACTAGACCTGAGTGGACAGACAGAGGAGAGGTTACCTTGACGACCGTACCATGCACATGTACAGTAACAAACACTGTCAGGGATTCAAAATTTAAACCAATCAAAGGCAGTTGAGCAGAAATAAGTATTTGGGGGAGAGCAGAAACTCCACGTCGGGTCTCGTTCTGTCGGTGCTACTCGTTAACTCAATAATTTAAAGAAAAAGGGGAGAAAGACGATATAGAGGGACATAAGAGTTATAATTTTCTTTTCCCTTATTTTGGGAAAACATCGCAAGGGGGCAGCTCCCACCTGACCTCTACTCCAGTTTCCATGGATACGTGGACGAAATCATTAGACGATATACACGACAAAGATGGTTCCGAAACCTGAACACATTCAGTTTTACGTACCGTTTAGAAAGAGGTTGCTAAAGCCTTGGAAGAAGCCTATACCGCATCCTAACACACTATTCAATCTCTCTGCTTTCTTGATTTCTTCCTCAAACAGTGCACCTTCCTGCTGTTCCATTGCAAAGGCTCTGACTGTCCGAATGTTGGCCAGAGCCTCGTCCGCTACCGACATGGCTCTGGAGACCTTGGACATGGAAGGAGACAAGCATAGAATATTTGTCCTTCTTATCTATCTATTCATATGATGCACCGTAAAAATATTTTGAAAAATTTAAAATTTAATGTTTGTAAGATCATGGTTTCAGTAAGGTGTTCAAAGTTCACATCACACTGCGACCATAAACTTCTCTGAGGAGATTTCCTGTGCTGTCTGTGCTATGCCATTAAAAGGGCTACTGATATTATCATTATCATTATTATTATCAGTTGCCAGATGCAATCACAGAATATCACCACATTTGGAAAAAATATTCATATCTCTGCGACACAAAATGCTGTGGAGACCCAAAATAATTCCTGGGCAATTTTTGTTCCGATATCAACTTCAGCCACCGGAATGTCACAAAAGAGTGGAAAACGACAGAAAAATGGCTGGCGAGATGAAGAGGAGGAGTTTAGAGGATGAATGGACTTAGAGGGAAGGACTGGAAGGTGATATAAACTCAGCAGGAAGAAGAGGAGAATAACTCAGCGATGGAGGGAGAGGCAGCGAGGAGACAAGAGGGAGATTCGGAACGAAAACGCAAGAGAGTGCGGACGGGCTTTAAAGAGTGTTGAAGACAGGGATGAGGAGGGGGCGAGGAGTGGGCGAGGAGGGTAGGAGGAGGGGACGAGGAGGTGGGGAGGGTTATTCCATTTCTGGGGCAAGATATTTTGAGGGAGTGATTGCAGAAATAATTCTAGGAGTTTACAGAAAGCAGCGACCATTTGTAAGATCGTCTAGCATGTTTGAGCGGCGATACTCGCGACGCTTTAACAGCGAGTCATGGATTTTTATCTTACCTGGTCCTGAGCCGATTGAGAGAGCTTCCTCAAGAGGGCGCCACAACATGCACCGAGGATGATGACCACCGGTACTGTGCCGAACAGAACAATGGCCAACCTCGGGGAGAGAAGGTACAACGAAACCGATGATCCAGCTATCTAGAGAGGAAGAGAGATAAGAACAGAAATCATTCAGGAGGAGAAAAAATAAGAACTGTTTTAGTGTCAAAAATCATAAGAAATAGGAAGTAAAAAAAAAAACACACATGAAAAAAGGACATATAGCCTCAGATATGAGTGAGAGAGACATTATGATGTTCTACTTTTCTCTTGCCATAAAAATTTCCCCCATTTTTTTTTAGGAGATTATATAACATATACGGGTTTTAATTTCCGTAAGACCCACTCACGTTTTGCATACAATGACTCCACAAACAATTCCTTTTACTGGCAAAGCATGCAATTTGAATGGCTAACATATAACTGTTCTTGAGAAAAGAAAGGGGTCTTCATTAAGGCATGAAACAACAGGAGCAGAGGAAACTATGCATTGAAGTATGTAAATTAAAATCTGAATAAGTGAGGTGTATTAAAAGATAAGATTTCTCACAAATGCATTAAAATGAAAACTAAAGATTACATGTAAGTAGAACTTGTGTGTGTTTGTCTATGTTCCTCAATCAAAGATGTGGGGAGAGAATGTGGGGGTGCCTCAAACATCCAAATATTACTGTAAGGTAGGGGGAGGGGTACATATAGGTGAGTGCAAGCATCTGTATGAAACAGAGTTTGCCCAGGTAACTTATGCAATAAAGTATGTAAGTAAAATATGTAATAAGTGAGGTATTAAAGAACAGTTTTCTTGCTAACCGATCACAAATGAAAAATAAAGTCTACAAGTACAAGTGTGTGGCTATGTTCTTCAAGCAAGGTATGGGGAGATATGTGGTGGGGGGGAGGGGAGGGGGAGTGGGAGGGGGAGGGGGAGTGGGGGTGGGGAGGGATTCCTCATAACTCCACAAAAATCCAGTCAGAATTACCTGGGTCAGTCCACGTAATCCTTGAGATATACAGAGTTTGAAAGATCTCTTGAACTCTTGCACATCCCCAGACAACCTGACGACAAAAAAAAAAGAAAAAAAGAAGTATTTTAGGCAAATCTGTAAGCGTGAAATTTCACCCAAATTGGCAGAACTGAATTGTAAAATTACAAATACGATTTGGCTTGCTGCATGATACATTTTAAGACTTAAGATATACTGTATATGAGAGTTTGTTTGATATCATGTGACAGATATGTAAAATACTTATCAGCCCGGCTAACATTCAAAAAAGAAAGAAGGAAAAGGGAAACTTTCTTACATACTCCTCCTTTGACAGATCTTGGCACATTCAGCTCTCATATATATTCAACATGTACACATAAACATTACACAACACAGTCAGGGTTGTTCCCAGGATTTCCTGAGTGCCGGGTATACTGATCACCGTCCTAAGCGAGGGGTCTAAGGGGAGGGGTGACATTTTTCGATTTTTGAAGGTGCTCAGATGCCAAAAAATGCTGGCACTTGTGTACCTTTTTAAGCACATACACAAGTGGCCCAATTTATGTTGAATGTCGGGATTTTAGATGATAATAGTGCTGGGCGGGATCACCGATTTTTAAGACAGTGCTGGGCGGTAATTTTGGTGCTGGGCGGGGCCGCCCAATGCCGCCCAGCTTGGGCACATCCCTGCACAGTAAATTACATTGAGGAGGTAGCTAAGTCTATGTCATGTCTATTATATCCTCCACACAAGGTTAAATGAAAAGGAAAGTAGACCAATCCATCCCTCACGTTGCCCACCAATTCCCCCCCAACCCCCCCCCACCGCACCTCTCACCTCCCGTTAACACTTACTTCTGTCTACCACCATTGAATTTTGACACAATCAAAGTTGGATTGTGATGTGACACAGTCATAAAATGAAAGGTTTATTATTAAATATTATTAAATTAACCAAAAATAATAATAATCATAAATCAAAAGTTATTTTTGACAACGCTTAAAAGCGACGAAAACTGTGGGAGGAGCCCGTCAGGGCTTATGGATTACAACTAACACGTCGGGTGGCTTCCAATTCAACATTTAAACACAAATTTGGAATCATTTCAATTTGGAAAGTCCTTTCAGATGGGAAAACCGTAGACTGCTCTTGGATGGAAACCCACCTTACTATAACCCGGGCCGGGTAACGAACCCGGAACCTCCCGATTGCTTCAAGCCTAATTGCTTCAATTGACACTGGCTTTATCCACTCGGCCATAGCATTATAAACTGAGAATTACGCAAACAATTTCTCCCTCACCCCCTCACCCACCCCATCCATCTCTCTTATCTTAAACAACCTGAACAGTTCAAATTGGTAGTCGAACACACGACCTCTGTTAGAGGAGGTTACTGGAATCCCAAGTGCTACCAACAAATTTGTTTTGCCCTTTTTCAACATTTTGTTTCAATTTTTTTTTTTTAAATTCACAATGTCTGGCAAATGTTCAATGCTGTGCCTTCATTGCGTTTTCTTTTAGACTGACACATATTCCTTCATTTATGTAACTATGGCCTGTTGCTGTGGTCAGTCAGACACAGTTGCACACCATCAACAGTCAAAAGGCAACATAGAAGCTTACCTGTTAACTAATTCTCCCGTACGGCTAGTATCAAAAAACGTGACGTCTTGCTTTAAGAGGGCGGCAAACAGAGAAATCCTCATCCTCGTGGCGAGTCTTTCACCGACGATACCAAGCAAGGATATATAGCAGGCCGTACCTATTGCCTGCCAAAAGAAACAATGTTTAACAACAACAAAAAACCAAATTATAACATCTGTAAACTTTAGTTAATTCCTCCATTGAATACTATGTTTTTTCTGGTTTCTCCAAGCAACTACTGAGATCACAAGATTTGTTTTTAATAGTGAGATATTCCAGTAGCCGTTTTTTCTCAGTACTGCCGACAAAGCTTTCTGGGTACATACGTTGGATCGAATACCACATCTTAATAGCAGATCTGTTACCATGGAGATACACTTATGAACATTTTGAATTTATATTATTTTACTATTACTTTCCATCACAAATTAGTACATTTATATTTCAGTGTGATGAATTTCAACTTGGAAGAAAAGTTCCAACTTGAAAGTTTGCATTATAAGATTTTAAGAGGATAAAATTGAAATTTGTCACAATTGAATGTAGTCCTTTGTTGCTGATGAATTTCATTCTCGTGCTTTCTGTCAACAAACTCTAGGAAGACATGTTACTGTAGGTTGATAGATTCCAAACTTTGCTTTTGGGACAAAGATTTTGGCAGACTAACATAAATCACCTTCAAAAGCTGTTTGAAAAGCGTTGAAGGTGGCCGAGGGACCTGTATCAATATCTCCATGATCTAATTCTTCTCTCACTATATACTCATATTGTGGAAGTTCAGTCAAAGCGTAGGCTATCTAGCCTATCACTCTCTTTCAGGAATACATTCTTCTTAACGGGATAAGTTAACAATATAGACCTATTATTCTCCTTTCAAATGTAATATTTAAATAATAATATGGCAGGTGTAATAAAGAGCATAAATAAATAGATTCGTCTACTCCCACATACACATATTTCTGCCTTCCACACTAAGCAAAGGTCCTACACTCTTATCGTACTGAAATCTTGCCCCAACCCCCCCCCCCCCTCGGCTCGGCTCAAATACAAGACTGCACACAGTCGAGCTTGTCAAGACCTTC
>KN888980.1:22351-34065 GCA_000934455.1 Apostichopus parvimensis | reverse complement strand
TGACTTTTAAGGGGCCATGGTTGTTAAATAGTTGTGTATGTACAATGATGACTTTTAAAGGGCCATGGTTGTTGAATAGTTGTGTATGTACAATGATTACTTTAAAGGGCCATGGTTGTTGAATAGTTGTGTATGGTCACGGTTCTGATGTTTCATAAAGAATACGGTGCATTGTTATTTCACACTATATTTATAGTTAAGGTAGATTGTGATTTCCAGTTTTGAAGGATAATTATGTTATTTTTATGCAGTATTCATATAACATCATAGGTTTCTCTCATCTAATACTTTTCTCCCCATTTTTTCCCCCTTTTGTTTTGATCCTTAAAAAAACTACCAGTATCACTTATTAACTGCAATGTCTCATCTAAACACCCATCAGCCTTGTCATATGGGAAAATATCTACCATTGACTTGTAACATTCCTGTTCAATAATTTGATGATCATTAGGATGTCTGCATATAAAGCGGGAGGCCCGGGTTTGAATCCTGGTGGAGGCTGGAAGTTTTTTCACTGTTCTGGATTTTACAACTCATTACGATTTCAATTATATATATAAACATATGTTTATCTTTTCGTTTACTTGAAATTATGAGTGATCTTTGGTGATTAAACATAGTGAAGAATTCATCTCTGTATCTTGAGGTTGTTTCCAGTAGCATTTCAGCAGTCCGGTCTGGCTTAACAAATGATATTTTTGAAACATCTTTCGTTGCAGGGCCGTTCTAACCTGCCCCCTGACAGGGTTCCCTGGGATGCTATGAAGACATTGCTGTCTCAGTGTATCTACGGTGGACGGATAGATAACGACTTTGATCAGGTATGATGGGGGAAGGTCCATTAATCCAACATAAATACCATAAAGTTCTCTCTCAGTAATTTGATTTATCTGTATCCTTCAAGTGTTTACAGAAGAGTTTTGTGTACAAAGGCTGTGATCACCAAGTAATCACCAAATTCCATGATTCATTCAATGAAATGAATGAATAAATAAATGGAAACAAATATTACAAATTGACTATATCCTCATGATTTAAACCTTACTGATTATTGCCAACAATTTGAGCTTTCATGATTTAAAAAGGACTAGAAAAACAAACCTACATTTGTGAAAAGTGCAGATGTTTTGGGGTTAGTTGTTGCCCTCTTCCATTGAAAATATTCATAAATAAATAAAATTAAAATAAATTAAAATAATTATTATGATTATTATTTTTCTTAATGACAAGGTTAAAATATCTAAGCAGATTGAAGGATAGTAGGAAGCATAGTATTCTTATAGGAAAAAGTCCATGTTAAAAGAGGAAAGTGATTTGAATAACTGAGTACCAGCCAAATTACACCTGCCTTGGACCATACTGTTGTGGAATTAATCACCATTCATTAAAGTCAGCATTTCGTCAACTCGTTTACACCTTTTCGTCTTTTCTGTCGATCGATGACCACAATGTTACTTTGATTTCTTCAGCGTCTGTTGACATCCTTTGTTGAGAAGTTGTTTACTGCCAAGAGTTTTGATGCCGAGTACCCTCTCATCGCGGATGGACCCAAGGGGAAGAGTATTAACATACCAGACGGTACCAGGTAACTAACTGTGTTATTATTATGGTTTATCTTTCTCATATATTCAAACATACATACGTACAAATATACATACATACGTGCATACATACATACAAATATACTTACATACGTGAATGCATACTTACATGCAGACATACATGCATACTTACATGCAGACATACATACTCGCATACATACACCCATACAGACAGCTGTATTTACGTTGTTTGATGAACACCTAATGCTATGAAACTAATCTATCCACAGACGTGAGCAGTTTGTGCAGTGGGTCGAGGCACTACCAGACAACCAGACGCCTTCGTGGCTGGGCTTACCAAACAATGCTGAGAAAGTCCTGCTCACCACCCAAGGTTAGCTTGTTGCATTCAACTTATTAATTTAGTATAATAAAAAGTTTACAGTATTTCCAAATTGAGAGATTTCATACCAGTGTTGAAATCTCTTGAAGGGATAGAAAAGTTGTTTTATTTCTATTTTGAAATACTAACCTGAAATAGAAAGATTATTAGATCAACGTTTTTTTTATTTTCTCGTTCTCGTTGTTTTTCAGGAAGTGGTTTGATCTCTAAGATGTTGAAGATGCAGATGTTGGAGGATGATGAAGACTTTGTCAAGACGAACGCAATCTCACCGACGGTGGAGGAGAGCAGACAACGTCACACCTCAGACGGTAGACCTGCCTGGATGAGGACTCTACTGACATCAGCGAGAGGTTGGCTGTCTCTAATGCCCAAGGTAAAGAACTACACTGATAATCAATGAAAGGACACCCTCTGCTAGGAATGTCTCATCTGTTTTAGGGACTCTGACTTTTAAGGGTAGTTTGTCCCAGAGGAGACGGTTAAGCTTGTTGCAGTACCCACTCAAAAGGTCTTGTTGCATCTCTAGAAATTTAGTAGGAGCAGTTTCTCAGAACGTATACCGATGTATTCAGCCTTTGCCTATGATGCTCCCATGAAGTTATGCACGACAGTGTATAGTAAATGACCTAAACATATGATGCTGGCATAGAAGAAGTTGGATGTTAAATTCTGGATGGGAGGGTTCTTACCCTTTTATGGGATAAGTAGGTTGATTACCAGCTGTTTGCACCATTTATGACAAGGAGAAGTATTATATATAAAATTCACTGCGCATTCTATATCTGTATTTTATTCCTGATCTCATATTTCTTTGTTTGCGTGTTTCGTGTTCTTGTAGAGCCTGACCACCCTGAAGAGAACAGCAGATAACATCAAGGATCCGTTGTTCAGATTCTTCGAGAGAGAGGTAAATGGGTCCATAGCCGCAGATCTTTGTCAGTTTGTTTTCAATATTTTGTTTACATACTGCTATGGTATCAGTTAGTTGAAACATTAATGATAAAGCTCCAAGAGCTGTTTGTTGGACTAATCAGAGCTCATTTATCTTAATTTAACTTAATAAGTAGCAGATCTTCCTTTTCGTACCTGCCTGTGAACATCATGCACATTTCACGCCAACAAATATTTGCGTCTACACGCAGTATTTTCAGTGACCATCAGTTTTTCGATGTTAACCTTGGTGTTTGCAAGCTGCAATACAAACACATTTAGCATCATCTAGTGATTGCATTGAAATGCTAGTATCTCACAGGCTGTACCTGGTATAAATAAATACAATCCTTCCAGTGGAGCATTCACTCATTCATAATACCTCAGGTAAATTGGTCACGAAGTGAAGTACATTCTGTGAAAATGCGATGTAAACTTGAAATCAATACAAAACTGGCGAGATGGCATGTTTTTACACACTGAAAGAATAGTATTGTCAGTAGTTAGGACAAAGGACATGCTTGCTAAACCTTAAATAAACTCCTAAAATTAAACTCTTTAACGGAAGTTTGTTCAAGGATATTCTTTTAATCCTCCTTTTCAAGGTCGATTTCTCTTCCTCAGAGAGGATGTTTCTCACACAAGACTTATATTGTTTTACCTCTCTCCTCAGGTGAACCACGGCGCTCAACTGCTACGGAATGTGCGAGACGATCTCGGTAGCACCGTGTTGGTATGCGAGGGTAAGAAGAAACAGACGAACCACGAGAGGGCGCTGCTGAGTGACCTAGCTAAGGGTATCCTGCCATCCAGCTGGAACCAGTACACCGTCCCTAGGGGCCTGACTGTCATCCAGTGGGTATCTGACTTCAGTGAACGAATCAAGCAGCTGCAGAAAATATCGGCCAACGTAGCCAACGGAGGGACCAAGGAACTTAAGGTAGATAATGCCGTAGGACATTGATGAGGGACAGTAAAGGAGAAACAATATAACAGTGCTCCCTGTCTGGAGTCCTCTTTTGTTTCCTTGTACAAATATAAGCATACTCCAGTTTGTAATGTAGATAATAATTCGGTGTATTTCCTTTTGTACAAGATGAGGAGTCTCAACACAACTAGGTTTAGGAAGAGAAACAATGAACTGTATGACCATTATTGTCTTTGGGTGTCATTCTTTGTAGCTTCTATCTACAGATTATAAAGAACATTTGTTTTAATTAAGATGATGATTAAGTAAGTGTATTTCCTTGATACGGTGGAGACTCAAGCTTCCCCCTTTTGCCGTTGTCCGATGAACTTTGTGAACGTGATTTAAATGGGGTCAAATGTTTGATAATTTCACAGAGTCAGAAAGTATGGCTGGGAGGTCTCTTTGCCCCGGAAGCTTACATCACCGCTACACGTCAGTACGTAGCCCAGGCGAACAGCTGGTCCCTGGAAGAGCTTGATCTGCAGGTAAGGTTCTTTAACGCTATCAAATGTGGCCTAAAACGTCCTCGACAGAATACGAAAGAGTCAGTAATTGTAATCATGGTATGGACTTTTTTCCTTCGAATATTGTTTTGTTTCAAGTTTTAAGGGCGTCGGTCCCAAAAAGATTTGCATAACCAGCCTTACAGAGTATCGTCTGGATCTAAATGTGGAAAAATGTACGCATTTTCAGAAACTTTGTAGGAAACCAGTGTAACAATGAATGTCCGGAATGAAACCTCGGTATAATGTTTGTTGAAGAATCAGTATATTGAAACCAATCTCTTTGTCTTATGTGTACTACAGAAACTGAAAATTTCATCTGGTTTTGTGGCAATCTTTCCATTGTGTGTCTGGAAGTTGTTGCATTAAAGTAACATATCCAGTGAATATTTGAACTGTTTTTTACCCTCTTCTTCTATTTTTCTTCCATTAGATGACCATTTCTGATCCTGGCCAACAGCTTCAGATGGGTGATTGCAGCTTTATTGTGACAGGTCAGAAAAAATATTAATATCATGCCTTTTTTTCTTCTTTCTTATCGTACCAAAGGTACCTTGCAAGACTTGATTGGTTTCGTTTTTGGTTTCAGAATTTGTTGTTGTTGTTTGAACACCAGTTTATAATTTGCCCTACTGAAAGGTACAACTTACTTAAACCATGACTTCTGAGTTTACAGAATGTGTGGATTAAAAATCAAAGTCCACAGATCTCTTCAGTGGTTTTAGATTATTATCGATAAACTTGTGTGTCAATTCCCTTTATTTCTTCGGTTTGCAGATTCAAATGGTGTTACAAGTGTGTGGTATAAATGTGAAGTTTGATATCTGTGACATTGCTAGTTATATCTTGTATTTCAGTTTTATTGCTTATTTAATAACTGCTTCCTTTTTTTCTTTTGTGATTGATGTAGGTTTGAAGCTTCAAGGAGCCGACTGTAAACAGAATAAGTTGCAACTGAGTTCCACCATACAGACAGACCTTACAGACACCTGTATTAAATGGGTCAGGTGAGTCCTGGAAATAAGTGGATTTATGTGAAAAACCTGACTAGCAAATTGTAGAAAATTATCTGGAAGGAGCAAAAATTTTATCTGGAATAGAATACAACTCTTCTGAGTCAGCTTAGACATATATGGATGGAATCGGAGGAGACCTGTATTGTATGGTTTAGTGATAGAAAACTTTAAAAGGGTTTGAAGGATCGAAGAAATCTTAGGGTAGTATAGGATTTAAATTGCGACCTGGATTGATTCCCTATTTTAGCCAAAAAACTGAAATCAGGTTAGACATTTACTGAAGACAGGATCGGGAAACTAGTTTGGAAGTTTTTAAACAAAGTTTGAGGCAACAGGGGAATCGGTTGTGTAGAATGGAGCTCAAATTGTGACTTGTTGTAAGATGCCGTTCTAACCGTGACTTCCAGAAGTATCAAATTGTATCAGCCTAGGCTTGCATTGAAAGATGTGACTGTTGTTGTAGGCAAAAACTTTACTGGCTCAGAAAGACCTCTATGTAAAAGATTAGTTTAAGACCTGTATGTTAAGTATGAAAGATTAGTTACGACCTGTATGCAAGTATGAAAGATGAGTGAAGCTGGTAAAATCTCTATTTCAGATCTGTTAAAATCCTCTTTCCAACATAACTCATGAAGGCTTTTTGTTGTTGTTGTTGTTGTTGTACTATCTCGTAGTTTTGTGTTATTTATCAGTCTTTTTGTAAGTTGTATTTTGATATATTGCCACTTTTAGATATTACCTAATATTTCACATATTTTCTTTCTTTCTAGGGTTGAGGGTGGTGCTGCAGGACCTAAGAAATCATCTGAAAAGGTGAGATAATCTAACAAGATATGCGGGAGGTCTGATCGAGAATGTTGGTGTTGTCAGTCATGTTAAGGGAGGGTGTAGATCGGGGGTTTTCAATAGGCAAGCGCGCAGACCACATTCAGCCCCGAACAGGATCCAATCTGGGCCGTGAAAGAAATTGACCCAAAATCCTTTGCTCTAATCCAGTATGGGAATCCTTCATGCAGCGCACTCTTCCAAGCTTCCATGCACATCACTCAATCTAGGGATAATTGAGGTCTCCATTCTGTAAGGGCCTTTGCTCCAGCAAATATTTTCTTTCCTGGCGCTTGCAGAAAAACCAGATGAGAACCTCCGTTATGTAAATTTGCAAAGTCCAAGTCTAAAATATTCAGACTGAGATCTTTTGTCTCTGAATTATTTGCCTTGTCAAGCTAATGACTCTATTGTGATTATTAATGCTGTTGACAGTGCATCAGAGAATAATGGAATACATGTTGTCTTATAAACTGATCATTGTTTGCTCTCCCTCTCTCTGTTTTAGGTATTGCTTCCGGTCTACCTGAACCACACCCGAGCCGAACTACTCTTCACCGTAGAGATGACCAGTGGTGACCGAGCTCAAGATCTCAAGTTCTACGAGAGAGGAGTGGCCCTGTTCTCATCAGGATTACTGGCCTAGAAAAATGAACAAATATCCCTGTTAAGTAATCACAGTAGCCAGTTTAGAAATTTCCCATTTTTTTGTTTATTACATAGAATCTAATAACATCTGACTATGTTGCCTACATCTGTTATTAAGAACTCTTTCATGCATATCTGCATACATAAGTTGATCAACATTTTTATATTCACATAGGCATTTTAATAATAATGTTGATCTCCAATTTGGATCATTATTTGTGGAATTTTTGCAGTTTTGATTTTAAGCTCTGGATGTCTAAATTAACTGTTTGTTTAGTTTTAAGGCTTATAACGTAAACGGTTTATAAACTGATGTTTACATTTTGTTTAGTGTAGAAGTTACAGACAGAAGGTCTGAATTGTTCATCATACTTTTACTATTGTTTTGTGTGGTAGTCAGTTTGACCTAAGTTGTTGTTGTTGTAAACTTGGATGAATGTTTTTGTGTTGTAGCTTACAAAGTCCTTTTGTTTTTTGTCAGATTTTAAACTTAATAAAAAGTGAATAACTTGGATCAGCATTAGTTATTAAAAGGAACTTCAACATATTTCATCGTTCATAGCAGCCTTCCTTCTAAAACTTTCAAATTTTAAGCTCCATTGTGGAAAGAAAGTGAGTATAAACAACTGAGTGTATTACTCGTTAACCTTCTGGTTATTTGCCGTTGGTCTCATTGACTTGAGACTTACAGGCACAGGTTGACAAAATATTGATAATCTAATGAATTAATTAATTCTTCACATAAAAGAATTCTTCACATGAAAGAAAGTAAAGAAGGTTTAATGTGTTATACTTCCCAATTATTTGAACTACTACTACAAACATCATTTATGAATGATGTGTCTATTTTAACTTCTCGATAGTCAGTGTTAACTATGACCATTTTGGTTTATATGCTACGTAATTTTGAGATTTCAATGCTAAATGTTTAATACTTGTGTGAATGTCATATCATGATTAAATCATAATGAAATTAAATAGCTACATTACAAATTTTGATGGTAATTCTAAACAAACTTCTTATTTCTTAAATATAAAATACAGTTAGTAGATTAACAATAACATGTTGAAGCCTATTCAGTGTTAATGTTAGAGGTACAGTAATTGTCATTGGCAGTGTTGTTGGTAAATCTGTATGGTGGCAATCTGTAATAAGTGAAAATATCTCAAGCTTTTAATAGATATGAAAGTACATGATATCTATACTTGGTATGGTACTTGGTATCAATACTTGGTATTGTAAATGATATCTATACTTAGTATGTTATTATGCAATCTATACTTAGTATGGTACATGCTATCTATATTTAGTATGGTACATGCTATCTATATTTAGTATGGTAAATGGTATCTATACTTGGTATGGTACATGGAATCTATACTTAGTATGGTACCTGGTATCTTTACTTGATACAGTAGATCAATTTTGGTATCAATTGTAGGGGTGGTTTGGCTTTGGGGCAGGTAAGGAGAGGAGGATATTGATCAATATTTAAGTGCAGTGGTAAAACATTGTTATTTAATAACATTTCTTCTTTTTCTGTTATTTCAAGTAGTTTATGAAATTTTAATATCTTGGTAGGAATAATATGGTTTTAATACCAGTGGTGAAATCGGTGTTAGCATTTAGAAATGATAAATGCATTATTTGTCAAAGTGGATTTTAGTGCTTGATGTCATATATGGAAAAGCCACACACATTTGTTTGTGTGCATACTTTTGTTTACATACGCAGTGGAAAAATCACATACCTATGTTTGTGTGCCTAACTCTGTTTTACATTGATTTATTATATGTTAGTTAAAAGTTTTGCGGAAATCACACACATATATCTGTGTGCCTAGCCCTATTTACATTTACATAAAATGCATGTTAACAGTTACAGGAAAATCACACACGTATATCTGTGTGCCTAACCATGTTTACATTGACATAATGCATATTAAAGTTACAGGAAAATCATGCCACTATATTTGTGCCATGTTTTACATTGATATATATATACTGCATGTTAAGTGAAAGTTACAGGACATTCACACACCTATTTTAGTATGGCTACCTCTGTTACAGTGTTGTCATGAATATTAATTGACATGAATGTTTGTTCTTTTCTCTGCAAAATAATTGTCTGTTCACATGCTAAACTATGAAAAATATAAACAAAAAGAATAAAATGAACTCTAGCTTTTATAGTTAGGTTTGTGTAATTAATATGTAATAGCCTGCTTCTCAATGGAAATTAATAAAGAAAAAACTAAAGACAACTTCTTTGTTTATTGTTTTATTTATTAAGTGTCACTTTCATATTAATTAATTTCAAAGATTTGAAATGCTACGATTGTACCAGCCCTTATAGATTCTTTTGTGTTGTACACTTGTAACTCATTAATAGGCAAAACACATCGCACATGGTAAAAGACAATCAAGAATAAATGTAACACCTCCTTTGTGGTGTACCTCTTCCAGCCTTTAGCTCCAGTCTTATCTGCAAATAATGAAAAATAAAGAGCTTAATGAATAATTCATTCTTGCATAATGTGGTTTTTCAATATTCATCATTGCAGAACTTAATCCCGCCCAGTTCGGATAATTTTCTCTATACCTTACTTTCACATCCCGCTTTGAAGCACTCGTATTGACAGTATAAGTAGTATATATGAATGTAATGGTTCTATCGGATACCGTTAGGAATTGTTCGTATGTCGAAACAAGTAATGTGAAGCAGGATATGAGAGGACAGTATAGAGTGGTATCAGAGTTAGGAAATTGTCCCAATTGGCTATTCATTATCGCCAGTAGGGATCTATTAACGGGTATAACCTCATGGAAAATGTATTTCCATGAGGAAAGGAACACATTTCCTACATATATTCTTCACAATCAAGACAATTTCCTATGGTTATATGTGAGCGAAGGTTTGTGTGTGTGTGGGGTGGGGGGGGGGGGAGTGGGGGTGTACAGCGAATAATGTGAGTGTCATTATAGTCAATCCAACTTATCCAACATACAGTGCTTTACCTTTTTAAGTAACATTTTCTTACAACTTCCAATTTTGTTTGTATTCAGTGAGGTTTCCATGACTTCCCAATAAGCTATAGTGCTGTATCAAGACCCACGTTAAAAGACTTCCATCACAGACGTTCCCAAGATTGTAAGTAAACTACAGTTATTTTAGAGGCGGCAATAAACTGAATCGCCATCATCTAGTGGGTGATAGATATGCTACTGATAGGACAACCCCCCCCCCCCTCCTCACCCCAAGTCAAGAGCTAAGCCAAACTTTACATGTGTGGACGGTCGCATTAGCGGAGCAGGGAGGGTCGCGTGAGTACAATGTAGCTCATCTTTGCATATAGGAATAAGGTCTATCTTACCACTGTTTGCTTACGCATTCCAGTGCGCACTTTCCTGGACAGCAAACCTGTCCCCTTTTACAGTGGAAGTCTTCCAAACATTCATCCCGGTTATGGCTCTGGAATATACATGGATCAAAGACTTGAGGAGGACATTCTGTGGAGATCAGTGTGTGTGACGTAATGTACATAATAAGTACTGATTGACCCTCCGTCCCCCATTAATAACACCCCACCCTACCAGTGGCGTTGTGCCCATTGGGGCCCGGGGGCACAGGCCCTCCCCCCAAATTTTGTCAAAGGTGTCATAAAATTTTGTCATAATTTAAAAAAAAAGTGTTTTCGAACAGTGTCAGCAACTGAATTTCTTGTAGGGCCTTGGTCAATGGTTGTAAATTGTTGGTATTCAGTCAATCGAAACAGTTAAATAATTACTGGTTGATAACTAATGAACCAAATGTGCCATCAACGCTGCCATCGTTGAACAATATTATATATACGTAGACAACGTAGTCCCAGAGTAAGTGCAACCCGTTACCTTTGCCAAAGTCAGTCAATTTTCCATGAAAAAATGGCAAATTTTTTAATTGTTTTCTAAGCCTGTAACAAAGTTCGGAAAGTTAAGATAAATGTAGTGAACAGAGATTATGGGACTCCATGTGAACTTCTTCTTAAGCAATGCAATCAGTTCGCTAAAAGGTCCACCAGGATAAATTTTCCTCATGATCTGATAGGTAGTTTTGAAAAAAATGAAAAATAATAATCATTTCAAATACAGTCACATTTAACCTGGAAAATAATCACTTCGTTATCGCACGTTTTACCTTAGGTTTCGCTACTTTCGCTTTTTCTGCCCATGTTTTCAAACGGCATAGCTTATCCTTTACCCAGTCATCACTTCTCACGGGCATGGGCGGCGATCATGGATCAGCCAACACAAAAATGTTTCGATTTCTTAAATTTTGGGCGCTTCTGGGAGACGAGGAATTGGTAAACTGAGGAATAAATGGCGATCACTTCCTTCGAGAATATTTCCCAAAATAAAAAATTGCCGGAAATTTTGATCAATTTTAGGGGTGTTGCTTACTGCCATAAAGCACGGGAAGTGCCGTTTCCTGCAATCTGAGGGGTCTGCCAGACGAAAAATTTTCTTGTACGCTGCGCGCCAACCCGTGGTGGCGCTCCGCTTAGATAGTCATCACCTGCTCACGGCCCCCCCCCCCAAAACTTATTTTCGCACGACGCCCCTGCACCCTACCGTTCCAATAACCACCAAACCACCTACCTCACCTAATTACAATAGAACGAAGACTTAGAAAGGTTAGAACATTTTCGATCTTCTAACGCTGAAATTATCGCCACACCTTATCAACATAACATTGGAGGTGGCGTGTCAAAATCATCGATCGTTGCAGAGCACTGTTAAATATATGGGCAATTCCATGATGGAGGGGACATGGCCTCAAAATAAGAAGTGTCAGTTTTCAACCTGCTATCAGTCTAATGTTGTAGTATACATATC
>KN888980.1:3946-17656 GCA_000934455.1 Apostichopus parvimensis | reverse complement strand
GATACAACATCAACACACTCCTTTCCACATGAGCCAGGACAACATTTCTTGTTTCCTTGACAATGTTCATCTGTATCACATTCACTGTCTTGGTCATCATCCGTACATGGTGGTAAGGCTCTAGGAGGACACTCGCCACCTTGATTATTGCCTTCAGAAACAAAGAAACAAAATTCAGTTCTTAAACATACATACCGTTCATGGTGAATCATGATACGTTGTTACCATGACTGGTTGAGCTCTTTGAGTTCTTTCCTCTTCGGCTACTTTTCATTTCATTTCATCTAATCTCATTTAATTTCATTAGCATTCCTTCACGGATTATGATAGAAAAAAATAAAAACAATCGATTTGAAGTTGTTTCATAATCAAACATATATATGGTGAACACAGAGCACCTATACATATCTCATCCAAAATTCCAAACATCACTTGATCGGAGTCCAAGATGGCTTCAAAGCTATATGCCAATATATATGAATATTAATTTGTCATCAAAATAAAAATTTTATATGTATATATTGTATAATGAAAAACTATTGTATCCATTCTAATATTCGTGGAACGAGTTTATATGTGGTTTGTGTATGGAGTTATATGTGGTTTGTGTATGGAGTTATGTGTGGTTTGTTTATGGAGTTATATGTGGTTTGTGTATGGAGTTATATGTGGTTTCTGTTGGTATGGTTAACGCTTTATATTGTACCGTATTGGGTTTAACTTTTTTTGTGTAATTATAATAAAGTTTCGTTAAACACATAATTGATAACCCCTCAATGTATTACATCATAGATATATATATATAGATGGAGCCATTTGACTAACTACGGTACTTGTCCCCGTTTAGAAATTTTGGATCCTCATACATTTAATGTTATCCTTAAAAGATTTCGCAACTTCCTGCAGGACTCGAGCACTTTTGGAAGCTCTTCTCAGTATTAAGAATGCTAAAATATCTGGACATGGATGGACTGTATAACAAATAGTCGAAAGTTAGAAATATATATATATTGATGGATGGATGGATGGATGGATGGATGGATGGATGGATGGATGGATGGATGGATGGATGGATGGATGGATGTGAACATTTCCACATTAAGAAACTTCAAACTATAGGCATATACGTACCGACACATGTTTTACAACTGCAGGGGTCATCTGGATCAATCGACTTCTGGTTTGCAGTCGGGCAGTTTATTGGCGGACACAGAGGACAACATTGAGGACAGCATTCTCCCTCCACGTTTACCACATTACATGATTGATCTAGTGGTTCACAGGTGACCAATCCACATGGATTTAACGAATCCCATCGGTTGGATTCCCAAGCTGATTGAAAAAGGAACGGATAATAAGACTTGTAGTGTTAAGTAGCACATCATGAGTATATAGTATAGGCTACAAGTATAGAGTTCTCTTCTATATGATTTAGGAATATGTGAATGGAAGCATCAGAGTTTAAACTTTGTAACAAATTAAACTAGTAAGCAATTCATTTCCGATAAGAGTGAGGCTATATGCCTAAGCAATATAATAGTTTCCATCACAGTTCTTCGCTGCAAATACTGGGGGCGGTGGAACTGACCCGGGTGATATGCGGGACAACTGCCGTTCCTCCAACCTACCCCCCCCCCCCCCCCGCTCCCTCCAGTTTTGTGAAATACCCTCAATTAGATGTGCTTCAAGTTGGTGATAATAAAAGCTCATTTCCATTTTTGTAACTGAATTGTGCACTTTTGCCTTAAAAAGTGCCATTTTTTGACAAATTAAAAGGAAGTGACATTAAAAAGAGTCATGCTGTTGTAATAATAAGGGGCTTAAGTGCCCAGCTAGCTACGATCTGAAAACATTGAGATTTTGGAATTTTGTTATACGGAATGCGCACAGAGGATCCATTTTGTTGGATTATTTTGTGTGTTTACTTTGCTGTTTGTCCCCAAAAATCAAAATCAAATCTTTCACTTTCCCTCAAAGTTTGTAATCTCTTCTCCGCCCCCCCCCCCTCCCCAGATAGAACACTCATTCGCCCTTTCTGTCTGTGTGACTCATAGATATTGACGTTTCTATGGTGTGACTCGACTAAAACCGTAAACATCCAAATAATTCGTGTTAGCTGAAACTCTGAAACAAAATCAAAAGTTTAATTTGTGAAAATTTCATCGGTTGTCAAGGCAACCAAAAACATAAATATCTAACATTTTCCTAACATATCAAACTGCGATAAGAAAAAAAAAACTTACCGTGACTTGACAAGAAGATCGAAAAGAAGAGCACAATTTTTGGACCAGCGTACGTGACCGCCATATTGTATGTTCCTATAGTCAATGTTAACATAATTTGTCGATATATAAAACCAATGCAAGCACACGCCCTGATAATTATTTATGTGTTATTTTGTTGAAAGTCATATGCAGTCACGTTTTAGTTTTTAACATCTGTGACATACAGTAACCTTGTGTCTCACAAAGAACCATAACAAATATTTTAAAAATCAATATTTAAGGGAGACTGTTTTTGTTTTCGTATAAATTAATTATAAAAGGATGTTTTATCCAAATAAAATGCAAGTGCATATCATGAACTTCAGGATCGGCAAGTCAACATATTTCAAAGTTGTTTTTCTTAAAGTATTTTTAACTTGTTAATGCCGTTCGCTTAAAGGGAGATTCCATCGACAGAATATGTTGACACTCACAGAAATATTTAATTGTGGACCACCAATCCCATGGTGCCTTTCTCCATTTTCTGACTGTGTTTGTGTGAAGGTTAGGCCTACAAAAGAATGCAACTTCGTTATTCCTGAAATCAAACCGCTGATGGTCTGTGATGTCACCTTGACTTTTGGTTTTCAATAGCTTTACTTATTGATTCAAAATTCTTCTTTTGTTACACGTACGTCATATTGCTTCTAATGTATACATGAGTATCACTAGATGAGGTGCGGGTTTAGGTTGGGCTGAGGGGACCGATTCCCATGAAGGTGTCCTGAGCTGGTTTCCCTTTCCCAAAAACAATTGAAATTTTAAACATGAACTGGTGCATTATGATGCGTATTTAGGCTTTCAATTAGATCTGTAATTAGGTCGCAATGGTGTGCTAATAACCATGTTAAATTGGGTGTGTGTGTGTGGGGGGGGGGGGGGAGGTGTAAAACAAAAGCGGTGAGTGTGTACACACCACTGTAAATTCTTTGATCATATCACCGTACATAAACAGAAATTAAATGTATGAGCCTGTATTCTGGTTATACTGCAAATGTCAATATTGCCATCTAAAATTGTCAACAGAGGCAGCGATCTTTAGATCTCTCTTCACGTCGAGTCACCAAAATATTAAAATCTAACTGAATCACCATAATCCTTTGAGTAAACACTACAACCACCTAGATCCACCGCCTGGTCTGGAGTATGTTCCTGTGGTTGTTCTTCGGACCGATTATGTCGCACATAGGACTCCGAGCTATACCTGTTCCAGCGAATTATTTACCTGATGTGGACACAATGTTTCCCCAATGGCGCCAGTAACGTCCATCTATTCAAGACAATCATTATACTACGAACAGCATCAAAGAAAGCGTATATAAACGGCAGGTGGTATCATAGTCGTCGGCCTTCATATTTCATCCCTTCGCGTTTCTCCCTCAGTGGTGGGGGCAAGGGGGGGGGGGTGGGTAGCTCCACCTTCCATCGTCAGTCAAGGGGATATAGTTGCACAATCTTGCGGTTAGATCTAAGTATATAAATATTTTATAGACTGAATATGCCTCAGAATTCATCGTTTGACGACTTCATTTTCCCCTACATGAGAACCACATACAATGACCCACTAAGGACCAGACCCCATTCTTTGTGAAATCCTCCATTCGCCGCTGGCCCTTCCATAAAAGGCGGGGGGGTGGATTTGCCCCGCCCATATTTGAAATCCCGTACATGCCACTGTTCTGCTTTCCCTACAACTTCCTCTAACCCTCTTTTAGTGTGTGTATACTAGTAAGGATGAATCAATTCACTTAATTTCAGACTAACATTTATTAATACAAATTTGTGAAGTTCCTTCTCCATAGAGATATTACATTGACTTTCAGTATCTCTTACAATAAGGTGACTCTTTATATAACCATGTCCCTCTTACAGTCGACGATAACTCAATCGTGCATTTTAGTTGCATCAGTTCTTCACAGTGAGTCAGATACAGAGATTGTGAACGATATCGGTAAGTCATTAACTTCTAGTTCAAAGTTAACAGCTGTTGACAAATACTTATGGCCTATATGCCCACCACACATCTAACAGCCGCAAGGTCAGTATGCATATGGTACAAGGAAGTTACAGGCAGTAGATGTTTGGTACCGAAGCGTATTGCTGCCACACGCAAAACAAGTCTCAGCATATTCTAGTATTTCTCAATTTGGTTATAAGTACCACGATATTAGTAGTGACTTTCGGAAAATTTGGTATGAACATCTCCATGTCATGTGGCAACCCTGCAGATCTATTTTTCTGGTAGCTTTTTTCTTCAAGTTGTGTTATCATGGTGTGTTTTGAGATCATCATCATGAATAGCTGTGGGTTTTCTAATGCTTAATAATAAGGCCAAACAGTTGACTGAGTGAGATAACTCTTTGTGGAATGGTAAGGAGCGAAAGTTATATAATGTTATTAGCGTACCGATGATGTGGTTGCCATGTGCCACTGTTGGCGTTCCATAAATGTTAATTGTAACTTTGTTGCCCAATGTTCATTCGAATTTACGCCGATGATGTTGTTGAGGCCAACATCGTGAACTTTGGGTCAGTGCTGCTCTTACAAGTTCTTCCGGGCGCATTTTAAATACATAGATGTTCATTCGTTTCAGATGGTATGTAAGCTTTATCGCATGATTTACTTTAATTTATGAAAGCCTAAATCCCTACAGTTCAAAACCTATCCTAGTTCCAAAAGCAATTCCACTAAGTTTGTCAGGTTGGACAATGTTGTTGGTATCATTTGCGCGATACATGTTGTTTACTTTGGGAACGTGGGTTGCATGAGGCCAGACCTCCGTGAAACTGCTGGTGTAAGATTCACTCGTTACTAAGTGTTATACGGTAGTCCCATACTAGCCAAGTAGTAGCAGTAGTAGTAATTCGTCCAGCGGCAGGGTGAATAACATGATGCATGTCTTGTTCGCCCAGCAGCCAGGGAATAGTGCGAATATTAGCCCTTGTTTGTCTGGCTGCTGGGGATAATATACATTCACCTGGCAGCTGGATGGATAGTGAGGACACTACTCTGTACTTATCTTGCTGCCGTGTAAATCACATGATGCATTTCTCTTATTCCGCCCAGTGCCAGGAGAATAGGTGTGACCACTAAAATTGTTCAGAGACATTAAGAGCATTCACTTTTGTTATTGAACTAGTACAGTACCAATTGATGCAAGGCATGTGTGTACCTTCATTGAATTGGGCTAGCAATTTGGTGGGAAGGGGTGAGGGGGGGGGGGTGTGGAGTAGGGGACACATCAGTAAGGTTTAATAGTAGACATTAATATAAAGCAGCCACAATGGTACACTTCAGTACTTAACACTATGTTCAAAGAAGAATGTTTCAATGGTAATTAGATTTAGCCTTAATACTTTTGTCAAAAAAAATGTTAAAACTGCTTACCCACTAAAGAGATTGTGTAAGAGAATGTGTAAAAGTAAGAGACATTTCAATCCTAGCAGGATCTTCTTCAGAGGCTTTTGTGTTCTGATCTGAATTGTTTCCTATTTCATTTTTTTACTTCAGCGAAGATGACTAACATTGTTAAGGTTCAAAGGCTGTTGTTTCGAGGAGTCTGGACCAGTCCCGTGGTAGCTGGAAGCACCTCATCTTTCTCATCTAGTCAATGGAATACTTCAAGGAGATTCCTGCTTTTACAGTCAACGAACCAATCGTTTGAGAGTGTCACAAAAGTCACTTTGCCAAAGTTCACTCACTGCTCAACATTTTCAACCAGCCATGTGAATCATACACTTGTAGATTTTGATCCAAAGACCAGCAAAGATGAGGCTTTAAGTGAAGAGGATTGGCAAAGTCTTAAAGAAGAATGGAAGCAAAATGAGAGGCTCAAATACAGAGATTTTGAAGTCAATCTGACAAGTGTTGTGAAAAGAAGCATCAAATTTTCCAAGTTGAAATGGGGAAAATCTCTCCTTGACCATGCCAAAAAGGAGATTGATATATTTCCTCTTGTTCTGTTCAACCTTTATTGTTACTTCTGTTCTAAGTGCAATGACTTGGAGGGGATAGAGTGGTGTGTAGAGACCATCCGAAGAAACAATTCTATGCTGGACCAGGGTAGTCTGAGAAGTCTCATGAATTCTGTTTGTCAAAGAGATTCCTGGATAGCAGATGCTCTTGAATTACTTGAGATCGGTAAAGATTTGAAGCTCTCTCCTGGAATATACGAGCCTTTGGTTATTGCCGCTTGCAATCACAAAGATGTGGATGTGGTTACGAACATGTTATCAGATATGCGATCTAGAAGCCTAATCCCCTCAGAACCTACTTGTTTGAGTCTCTTGTCAAATTTGTCGTGCACTTCTGAAGACGATAAACAAAATCGACAATACCAAGAAATAGTATTTGGCCTTCTCAAATATTTCAGGAGTGAAAGGCATTACGTCTCCAAAGAAGTTGCTGTTTCATTGAAGAATTGGTTTACAAGGTAAAGTTACTCAGACCACTGTGAAGTTAAATATAGACTAATTAAGTTTTGTTGTTGTTTGCAGAAATAATGGCCTCTAACTGGGTTTGTCTTTCTAAAAGCAATAGGAGATAAAATAGCAGGAATTTTTCAGCAGGATTTTCCTAAAAATTTGTGAAAAGTGGATTATATGTATAAGCCTATAAGGAGTAAACAACATGGTTAGACTCAGCTAATGAATGAAGCACAACAGGAGAGAAACTGCTGTGACACTAAAGACAAACAATTTTGACTAAGGAGGTGCTACTTGGGATGGAAACTTGAAAATTTCCATTTAAAATCTCTATTAATAGTTTGGTTGCTTTATTTATGTAAGTATTCATTTGACTTTTCTTTTCATAGCAATCAAATTAGTAGATGGAAGACATCGCTGACAAGACTGTCCAATCATGGAAATTGCAAGGCCTGTAATCATACTTTGGAGATGATGAAGTTGACCTCAAAAGAATTTGAGATTCTCAGAAAACAGGTCACAGAAAAGGTAAAACCACAGTTAGGCATGATCTATTATATTTGTAGCAAATAAGAATTTCTGTAGGATCGTGAAGGGTCAACAGATGATTGTGGACATGTGTAAAGTGCTTTAATTGTTTATTAACATGTTTTTGAAAAATAAGTGCCTCGTGATTCCTGAGAATAATCACTTTCCCTCTTTTGATAAATATGTAAAATAATTTTATAATTTTATTTTTCGCCCCACCTGTTTCCACTTTGGCTGCTACATCGTTGTATTGTTTTGCTATAAATAATATCCTATGTCACTTGTGTCATGAAACCATTTTTTCTAAATGTATAGTGAGCATTTTTTCCCTATCAGTCTTTCACACTAAATGTGGTTTGAATCTTCCTTCATCAGGTCATCTACGGTGATGACATCTTTCAGAAGACACGGCCGGACGAGTTTGAAGCCTTTACTCATTTTGTGAAGGAAGGAGGTCCATATGATATTGTTGTAGATGGACTCAATGTAGCTCATCTGGTGAATGAAGGTATCCCAGCTAGAATGGTAGGTGACTATGCTGGCACTTAAGCCTGTTGGTTTTTGTCATCTGTTTCTGGTCAATGTGTACAGTAGGTGAGAGATGTAAAAGTTGCTAGAAGAAACCATCTTTTGTAAATATTACTCTCACAGATACGATGAATAAATTTAGGACTGGATGTTTTGCAAAAACCATAGTTCAAGCAAATTGGTTGCATCATCATTTTAAATGCCATTAAGTACATTGCAAGTTTTGGACAGAAACGATGTCGCAAGTTTGTTGCATATTGATGAGTGCTGCACTTCTTTTTGTAACTTTCAAGTATCTGAAGCATTTGCTGACAATAAAAGCAAATATCCTGTGCTTCTTATATCAGGGGATTGTTTTTAGTAAATGTAAATTTTATGTTAAATTGCTGAGATCAGATATGCAGACATTGTAATGGGGAATTGGTATAAAATGTTTTGTTGTAATGTGGATACAGTACAATATTTATTTAAGTGCCATTACTTGTGTTCATGGTTAGGTTTAGCAGCTGAAAAGTCCACACACATATTAGATGTTTCTTGCACTACGACTTGAAACTGTTTGCTGTTATCTCTTCGGTTGACAGCTCAAGCTTATCAAAACAACCAGCTTTTGCCATTTATAGAGCTATGGCGAGACAGTTACCTGTTATGATCCTGCGACTAAGGAGCTTTAAAATATTCCAACATTTCTTATAGTCTAGTTTAGTTCAGTCCTTTCCAAGAGTTAGGAAATCCTACCCTTTTCAATGGGTGTTCAAAGAATAATGTGGCAGCCATGTAACTGTAGCACCCAGAACCCCCCACGTAACGTCCCCATATGACTGACCAAATGTTAACCTTTAAATAGCATCTGACAACTTTCTCAAATACTGAGGAAGGTAAGGGAGTAAAGGGACCTCATTCATCATCACTGCAAGGTAATTATAATGAATTAAATTGTATCAAAACCATTGAAAGAATACAACCAATTCCCAGTTCCTAACTTCCAAAACCAGATATATCAAAACCATGAGAGACATTACTCAACAATGCTTCATAGCAGCAATTTTGAATAGGTCAAGAGAATCTGGTTCCTGGTGAGTTTTGAACTGGTATCCTAGAGGCTTTTGAGCAGATACACCAACTTCTTTGGCTCGACTTCAACAAATTGTTTTCACTTTTTCATGTGCACTATTTATTCTTAAATTGCGAGCATGTATTTACCCTTTCAGGGATATGAGAAATTTGAAATCAAATTGAAAGTTCTGATAAAGGGTCAGTTGAATTATTTTGAAAAGTCTGCCTTTCTAACCTCCTCTCCATAGTTAAGGCAGGTGATTGTGTATCTGGTGCAGGAATGCGGTTACAAGTGCCTCGTTCTCGGAAGACGTCATATGCTGGATGGTGGAGGCTCCTGGCAACGGAAATACATGAAGGCTGTCACCGATCTCGCAGATTGTTTCTTCACAGAGAATATGTGAGTAACTAACAACTTTATCAGACAAGATGAGTATGTCTCAGTAAAACTCAACAACAGTTTTATTTGTCTGCAAGGGGAACTGAAAGATCTGTTCTGATTGTACGATTCCATTAGGAGGGTACATTGCGAAAGAAGCCAGCAAACCAATGTCTTGGTGAAAGAATGTTAGTAACCACACCAGATACAACAGTACAGTATCTCATACGTTTCTGGGTTAATAATGGCAAACGAACCTGGCATAGGTGGTCTAGATCAACACTGCATAGCACCATGCCATCAAGATTTCATAACATTAGAAAACAGTTTTTTTTCTGAACTTCTTTTGATTGTGGCAGGTTTATTTGTTTAGTGACTGTTTGTTTGTGTTACAATAATGACATCATTATTCTCAATGACTTTGGTGAAGCTGTTTTCATCTACTCAAGTTAAGTTGAAGTTAGGATATGATTTCAACCAATCCTTCAAGATTGATCCGATAACAGGAAGTTGGTAGTGATGACAGAGTGTGAGTTATGTCAAGGAGGCTCTCTAATATGGGGAGAACACACCGAGAGAGGCTTTATCTTACAATGTCAAGTTTAGAGACTACTAAAGCAGTTTGCACATTTGCATTGTATTGTGTATTATGCTACCTTCTGTATTTTGCTGACAGTTGTAAGTTTTTAAAAAATTTGGCAAAAGCTACCCTATAAGCCCAAAAGGCCTTCGGTGTCTTATTTTGTATTCCTTTTGTCTCTCTTTCAGTTCTCAAGATGATCCGTTTATGCTCTATGCGACCCTTCACAGTGGACCAAGATGTATGTACATGACCAGAGACATGCTGAGGGACCACAAAGCCCGCCTGGACCCTCAGGTCCACCTCAGCTTTATCAAATGGCAACGTACCCATCAGATGACCCCAGTTAACTTTATAAATAACAAGTTGATCTGTAAGGTATGTTCTTTGTTAATTCTCAAACATACATTGTGATTCAGATGCTGACAAAGTTGTTACATTTCCTCAAAAAACTTTCTCTCACAGGTATTTATAAAGTTATTAGTGATGAAATAGCTTTAATGATGGATAAGTGATAATGAAGTAGTATTAGTGATATTTTAAGGCATTGAAGACTCGCCCCAAACCGCGTGCGGCCATCTGAAAAAGTTAACTTTCCGTTGCTTGCAAGTGACGTTTTGTTCATGTCGCTACAAAATGCAGACAGTACAATAATGAAACGTGATACCTTGTTATCTTTAGCTGGACCTGAGATGTCCATCGCTGTATTGTTTGTACACTGTGCTGTGGGTATTGACCGCAGCTGTATGTACTGACTGTACACTAGTGTCTAATTGTAACCGAAGGTAGCAAGCTGTGTGTGTATTTTCTGGGATCGATGGTGGTGTCTTACACTTCTGTTACACCTCATTCGAAACTAGGTCAGATTACCGGCATTAGACGTTTCTTTTTGCGCGAGTCTTCACACCCTTTAAGTGTTAGATAAAGTGATTAGAGTAATCACAACCAAAGGCCAGGACTATCAGAGTAAATTTCTCTGTCCTGGAATGTAACTAGACAGAGCGTTAATTGCACAGCCTTCTCCATTTTTATTAAGTTTATGAAGATATCATTCGACCCAGTGACGGCCAGTACATGATCCCATCTCAGTATCCATGTTTTGTTGTTGTTGTTATTTTCCTTTGCAGCCAATGAGAAGATACGATACAGTAATACAGACAACTGAGCAGAATTGGCACATACCATTTGAGAATGAAGACGCTCCGCGGTATTCATATCAAGTCCCAATCGACTGGCTGTGTGCGGTTGAACAATAAATGAATGTTAAAGATGTTCAGTCACTATGTCAGTGAGAAACAGTTTTACTTGTCAACATGAGATACAAGAAGAAACCAATGTTACCTGGAGTAAGTGGAAGGAGGAGGTGGGGTTGGCATTGGAAATGAGGAGAGGTTAAGTTTTGGCATTTGGAAACGAGGAGAGGCAAGTTGGCACTCTTGTAGTACAGGCAAATAGACATAGGCCCCTACTGTCTGCAGTTTAATAGAACTGGCTGAATATCGCAGATGTAAAAAAGTTTTGAAATATTGCTTCATATATTGATCAGTGATCAGTTATCAATAAAACATGATCTTATAAGCATCATTGATGCGATAGCATATCGAAACTACTAACCTCAGATACATTTATAGAGTTATTTTTTGCCCCAAATTTGCAGACCTATTTGGTTGTACTAGGTGAAAGATATATTGTCTATATTAATATAAACATATATTAACATAACACAAGCCTTTCCAGCTGTTTACTCATTAAAATGGTGCTACTATTGACTCAGCTACTTCTATGATAATTATTTGTTATCAAAGTTTTATCAGTTGGAATATAGATGCACATGCTGGTGACACGCCGTGGCGGTCTGGTTCAAAATAGCCGGAAGAATTCATTCTGTGAGTCTAAAGTCTAAATTGCACCATATGATCGCCCAAAGTACCACTTAAAGGGTGTGAAGACTCGCGCAAAAGGAAACGTCTAATGCCGGTAATCTGACCTAGTTTCGAATGAGGTGTAACAGAAGTGTAAGACACCACCATCGATCCCAGAAAATACACACACAGCTTGCTACCTTCGGTTACAATTAGACACTAGTGTACAGTCAGTACATACAGCTGCGGTCAATACCCACAGCACAGTGTATAAACGATACAGCGATGGACATCTCAGGTCCAGCTAAAGATAACAAGGTATCATGTTTCATTACTGTCTGCATTTTGTAGTGATACGAACAAAACGTCACTTGCAAGCAACAGAAAGTTAACTTTTTCAGATGGCTGCACGCGGTTTGGGGCGAGTCTTCAATGCCTTTAAACATTGATCACGGGTTGGTCTTCTCACACTCAACCACAGGTAACCAAATATAAATGAAAAATTCATCAATGTCATCAATTCTCTGTGATCAATGCCGTGTTTAATATTTGTCTTCTATAAATTATTATTATAATTAAACTTATTTAATTATAATGACAAAGTTTTTCATACAAAACAAAATTAAAGTAATAGACACGATGGCCTTAGATAAGCATGCAGTATTTTACTTTTATTAAGTGAAGAAACAAAAAAAAATAAAACAACAAATACAGACTCTTTGGAACTTAGAAAATATGTGACCACACTGAAAAGAAAATGAAAGAATATTTAATATAATCCATTTAACGCCTGGGGCTGTTTTCTACGATAGAGTAAAGTTGCTCTCCATTGTATCATGGAGGTAAAACAGATTGTATACACAGCCATTGTGTAAGTAGTAATGGATGTACTTCTAGCTAATTATGAATAACGGCATACGGTGAACGACCTGTGATTTGTACCAGATTAATATCCCTATGAATTAAGGTGTGTTTTTTCTTATTTTTTATGAAACCCTACTTTAGATTTTGTCAATAAAAGTTTTCATGAGCTCAGTGCTTTAATGAGCTGCTTTGATGTGTCTATACAGTATGTACGTTTTGTAAGCTAAATACTCGAGAGAGAGATCTCCCCGGGGGATTAATTTATCCGGTACCACATCACAAAATGCTATATAACATGGTCAAGTTGCTATACAAGTGTAAAGATATATAGCAGTTTTCTGCACAGCAACTAGAGAGTTATACAACGATAGGAAATAATGATACACAGAATTCTAAAGATAAATTATTCCCGTCTCCCACCCAATCATTCCTCCCGTTGGTCAGATCTATCATCCTATCCAATGCACCTTGCTATTAAATCATCAATTTGTAATCACTTTAAAACAAAAACAAACAAAATGCTTGAATTATTCAGTTCCTTGTTGTAGAATGCAAAGAATTACAATTATCAAAGGAAAGAAGAGAATTCATTAATTACAGATATGAAAATAAATGGCAGTTAAGATTTATGACCCGATGTAGTACTTAATTCCTCATGCAGGATTATCGACTCGTAGTATTAGTTTGGTTCCAAAAATGGAAAAAGGACTCCATTGTAAGGTGTCATAGCACAAAACAAGAGATACCAATATTACCAAGAAAAGTCAATGAAAACCTTGTGCCATATGATCTGTTCTGCACATGATAAAACATTGATGCTGACAAAAAAAAAAAAAATGATTTCGGGCAATTTTGCCTACTATGGATTGTAGCAAATAATTCTTCGCTTTAAATCTTTCTTTAGGAAAAGAAAATGGAAAGGTGGTAGATCCAGTGCCAAATTTATAGGGGAAAAGAAGGGGTAATTGCCCCGGACCCCCATGTCAGAGGGGGCCACCCATCTATACAAAAATATAATAATTAAAACTAGAGCACCAATGGTGCAGAAGCTCATACCTATTCGAGCTTAAAAATGTAGGGCCCACAAAACTTTATGGCCCACCATAATTCAGATTCCACCAATTTTGGGCCCATGAGGCCAAACAGTTTAGATTCTGAACACTGCTACATCATCAGAAAATACACTTCCCAATAATATATATAGTACCAGCTTGCATCTAAGGAC
>KN888978.1:16743-31215 GCA_000934455.1 Apostichopus parvimensis | reverse complement strand
TCTTAATATTCAGTGTTTGTTCCTAAAATGCTCAAAAACCAAAAAGTTCTTGTTGATGTCAATCAACTTGCTGATAAATTACAGAGTATCTCAACAGTAATAACATTCCTGTTAATGTTTCTTTGAAACATCTAAGCTTTGAAATAATCACTTTGCCTGAGAACACTTAGAACAAAAGTGACTTCGAAGCACCCTTTTGGGTGCTTCACCTTGTCACAAATAGAGCACCCTTGTTGGTTCTTTAAAGAACCCTACGGAAGGGTTTTTGAGAAGAACCCTATGAAAGGTTCTCTGGAAAACTTTTTTTTACAAAGGGGTTCTTCAGGGCACCGCGTTTTCGTAAATAGGGTTCTTCAGGGCACCGCGTTTTCATCAATATGGTTCTTCGGGGTACCACTATATTCACATACGAGGGTTCTTCAGGGCTCCACGTTTTCAAAAATAGGGTTCTTCGGGACACTAATATATTCATATACACGGTTCTTCAGGGCACCACGTTTTCATAAATAGGGTTCTTCGGGGTACCACTACAATCATATATAGGGTTCGTCCGAGCACCACTGTTTTTATATTTGGTTCTTCGGGGCTTACACATCGTATACACATAAAAATGTTCATCTTAAAGCTAACTTTATGTACTTGAATATCACATACAAACATGCTAACAGATTCGAAATACAACATTTAAAATGTCAAACGTCTAATAAAATTATTCACTTAAAAATCCAATAACGTGATTGGTTGGTTGTTAGGCGTTTAACAGTCGTACTTCAACGGTCAAAGTCAAGCGTTCCAGAAGCAGAAAAACTTCAATATTAAGTGCAACTTTGGTTTAAAATAAACATACCACCTAAGTATGTATGTATACCCTTCTCCATGTGAAAAATAATATTTAGAGGAAACCTTCAATTAACTAGAAAGTGTAAAGTTTAACTCAAGCTATACATAATCGTTGAAAGGGAAATAACCTCAATTGAGGAAAAATAGCATATCTGAATATAACAAACACAACTGTTAAATCCCTGTAACATTGTTATTCCCCATTTGAATGAAGCCCGCTCAAAGGTAGTGACATTGTGGCATACCTAAAAAAGATGGTTCAGTGAACAGAAAACCCTCGATGGTTTGGTTGATGGGGGTTTTACCTTAACAATCAGTCATACATGCCAGAGAGGTGGAAAAAGCAGGGTATAGTCTAGTTTAACGTCCCGGGAGAACTAATTGGAGTAAGATGTCAAGACAGCCATACTAACCCAACTGACCAATCAATCAAGTTCAGGTTACCGTGAATAGCGCCATGTACTTGCCACGTAGAAACCAGTTAGGAAGTGAATTATAGGGAAAAGAAATAGATATGGAGCGGAAAGATAAGTAATAATGTGAATGAATGAATCTGTTTATTAGTTATACAGAAATCTTTATGAAAGTGCAAAAGAACGGGGTTTAAAAAGTCGGGGAAGATGTGCTTAGATCTTATGGCACAAATTTGTATATGCAAGAAAGTGTGTGAGGGAAATGTTTGACGAAGTTAGAACCATTAAGGAGGTGAGAATGGGTGAGATAAGAGTGTCAACCGGAGATGTATGATTATGGTTTACCCCTTGGTAAACATATAGTTAAGTTCAATATTCACTACAAGAGTGACATGTCAAATATATAACATTATCTAAGAACCACAAAATGATAATGCTTAGTGTTGTGTTTCTACTGTGAAAAAGGAAGCAGGTAAGGTATTCTACAATTGCTATTAATAATATGAATGTTACACCCACCATTCACAACATGAAAAACAAAAGCTAACAATATGAACTTGTGAAACAAGAGACATGCAGTTGCAGGTTTATCACCATTACCAAAATTTTGCATTTAGCTCATTAATATGCATGACATCTAGTCTATAAGCTTGCCCACTATGCATAATGAAATTCAATGTGAATATGCCATGAAATTGTGCATATCAGCTAACAACATTATTATGCCAAATATGAAACAGAACTGATACATGGTTGCTCAAATATAAACATTTTAAGATTTTTTACATAAAGCTCTGACCGCTCAATGCATGACATCAAAAACAAAACTGCACATCTTCAGACTATGAGCTACCTGTGCACTAATTATGAACTGAATCAATTGCACAGTCTTGAGATATTGTGCTTAGAAGTTGGGTGTCACAAACATACATCCACACGCACATGCCAGTATAGGTTCCTGGTGCTTTATAGAGACATACAAATGCTAGCATAGCTTCCTGAAGCAATCGCATCGGAACCACAACCAGAAAGCAATAGTGCACATCTAAGGGCCATGGGCTATCAGTGTACCCTATATGACATGTATCATATGTAACATTATTGAGATATCGTGTTTACAAGCTTGGGACGTGTCACACACACACACATACACACACACACAGTTGTGCATTTGTGAATGACAGAGGACCCCATTGTATTTTCTTTTGTATTTACCACCCTAAACCTAACACTAACTATAAACTCTCTATTGAACGTCGCCGAGGACTTTTTGTTCCCATTGTAATTGCCGACCGAGGACCAGGAAATCCTTTGTTCTGGTCCTCTGGAATACGGGCACACACACATGACAACAGGACCGCATTGGTTCCTGATGCTGGTCGCATCGGAACCAAAAAGTGTGAAGAACTTGTAATACATAAGAAAGAAATGATTATAGGCCACAGACCATAATCAAAAGTTTCACAGTGAGAGAAACCACCCAGAAAATTCGTCGGCCAACTGCAAACACTGCCAGACACTAACAATGGGTATTAATGAGTAAGCTCTGTATGTAGACGAATTACTGGCATTTGTACACTTTTTGAACATTTTAATTTAAAGACAAACTGTTCAAGGAATGTATAAGTCTTTTGGAGTTCCTTTGGGTACTCAAACCCATAGACCCAAAACACTGCCATCAAAAGGGCCACACCCAACGTAACATCACAAGAGCCATCGTCTATGATGAGGCTGCACCCCTCTGCCACCACAGTGATGGTTTCTGCATGAAGAATATCTGTTCCTCCTTGTATTTTCAGCAGTGTCATGGAGTTTGTTTCTTCCTGAAATATGATAAACATACATGACGTGGTTAACCCTTCCATCTATAATTTGGAGTTATTATTTGATCAACTGCAAGAGTACCAGTCCATTTTTACTAAAGAACATATTGTTGGTCCTGAAAGCGATTTTGCTGGTTCTACAAAAGATATATGTCAGATAAAGGTATATGGACCAGTAGCAAAAACTTAATTGAAAGAAAATAAACTGTAATCTATAAACTAGAAAAAGTTTTCTGTGGTTCCAATACAGATTGCTTTTGGAGGTTTTAATATATGAGCATTTCTAAATGTTATTATTAAGTTCCATCCACAGATTTTGTATGTACAAATTCTATTTGGCTGAATCACATTAAGTCCTGCTGACTGCCCATATAAAACATAAAAGATGAATGGTTGCTCAAATGTAAATTGATGTATAGCGTGAAAACTACTTTTGATACTATTATGTTTTCTCTCTTATACTTAACTTTCCAAACTAAAAATTGTAAGAAGCTTCTTCGATTGTAGCAGTTATGTACATTGTAAACAAAACGAGAAAGGAGAATGACCTATCTTCTCTTGAGATATCTTGCAAAATCAAAATTATTTATATCTATAACCTATATGTGAAAAAAAAGAAAGCGATTGCTCAACAGAAAAAAATAACAGTTCATATCTAAAGTCATAAACATAAACATTTGATCTTATCGATGTCAGTACTGGCGAGATGAACAGTTATCATTGGTTCAATGTATGAATATTCATTGGATGCCCCCATAGTTTGAAACCGCCTCACATAATTTGTGACGGTTCATGTATATTTCCTATAGTTGTATACGTTATATCCTTCGTGAAGATGATCTTAAGCCACACCTGTCATCATTATAGTCACGTTCACTGCCTATTTGATTGTTACAGTTCTGTATTTTGAATTGTTAAAGACTAACATGGGCTTAACAAAATGTCCAAAGTTTGAAAGGGTTGGGTTTAGCTTTTGTAATGCATCCGTAGAAATACACTGTTTACACAATAAAGTATACAACTATACACATTATCAGTTGTTCGGTCTCTTTTTAGGAATAAATTCGCGATAAGTTGTGCTTTTTAATGTTTTGCCTTTTAACTATAATCGGAAATGTCTTCTTTAGATTGTAGAGAAAGTTGTAATTATGAAGCTTATTTAGTCTTTATTATAAAAACTCCATTTTGTATTTACGTGTTGAGTTCAATACTAGCTTCCTTGTATATATTCTGTTACGCTGTACCTTCTATTATTTTCCCACAAGAAAAGTCAATTCCAACGATAACATTACTCTTTGACTAATGAAAGAAGAATATATTCCCTGTAAAATCAGCATGCAATACATGTATGCCGGTTTCGAGGTAACATTAGTTGAAGTTTATACGTTTTATAGCAAAGTTAAACTAAAGGTTTAGAAGTTCAATTTCCTGCATCAAAGGTATGGTGAATCTCGGTACTATATGAATACACCGTATTTGTTGATATATTGCTAAATGCACATTCCTTTATGTTAAAATTGAAACTGTATCTAGGCAAAGGCTAAACCAACACAGGGAAAGTCTACTAAAACAAATCACGATACCAGTTTTCTCACAACTTACTTATGGTCCATTCTGAGACAATGTCAACTTTAATTATCTCAAAAACTTCAGGAATTAAATGAAAATTTCACCAAGATGATAGAATATCCAGGTTTCTGTTTTATCAGTCAAACATGGATTTACTTCTGGACTATCCTATAATATCCTATCCTATAAAAATAAAAATAAAAAGGAGATATTACAGTTACATAATATGTAAGACAATATTGAGACCTATTCAATAAAGATGTATAAGTATATTATATGCTGTCCTCTTGCAGTGATTTAAGTTCAGTATTATGCTTGTGGAAATAATATTAATTCAGATCGATTTTTGATATTCCTTTTAGTTTAATTAAATATTTACCATTCCATAATAGTTTAATGTCTACATTATATAACTTTCTACCAACATTGAATGAATATTTGTGTTGAATGATTATTTTTACCGTTTCTAAGTAATAGTAGCTTTCTGTATCTTCAAATAATGTATAAAAAGAGAGTTAAAATAAAGCTTGTGCCAACATAGCATGATCACCCTGGTTCTACTTCTGTTAATTAACGTGACTGTGTACGTACATATATATTTTGATAGTAGTAACAAGTGATATATACTGACTGAGTTCTATTCTGAATACTCTGAATATTCTGAATACAAACTTATCATGCCAAACACAAGCTTTGACATCGTTATGCCAAATGACCTCACTGCAGGTCCTCCCCCTTCGATATCGGTAAGGCAGAAGAGTTCCAGTATTCACCAACATCAAAAGTAACACTACTAAAGACCTTTCTGTATTCCACTTAAACATACGGAATCTTCCAAAACACTTTACTGAACTTGTTGCTTTTCTGGAATGCCTCTCTCATAATGTTGATGTTATAATGCTTTCTGAAATAGGTCGCTGCCATCCACAGTCTTTTTGTAATATTTTACCTGACTATGCGTTTGAGATTGTATCCCCGCCCACTAAATGCGGGGGGGTTGGCATTTTTTATAAGCGTAAGTTTATTAAATTTAATTTGATGAAGAATGTAATTAATCGTAACTTAAATTGTCAGTGTAACAACTGCCAAGTCGAAGATTTATGGCTGGATGTCAAATGCAACAATAAGTGCTACAAGTTTGTTGTTTGTTACAGGCATCCTACAGGTAATATCAATCACTTTATTGAAGCTTTAGAGTCTGCTTTAGTGTCTGTTGAGTCCAAAGATATGTGTATTTTTGGAGGAGACATAAACATTGATCTCCTTAAAATCAATACTATTGCTGCAGTAAATAGTTATTTTAATCTTATGAGGTGCAATCTCTTCACACCAGTAATTACTTTACCTACCAGACTTACTGAGAGTTCTAGTACTCTCATCGATCATAATTTTGTTCGTTTTCCAACTGGTCACACAACAGATATCACTTCTGGTAATTTATATTGTGATATTAGTGATCACTTGCCAATTTTTTGTATTATCAGTGACATTGATACCAACTGGAATATGACTAGACCAATGGTTAGGATCTACAACAGTCATAATTTTGCGACATTCACTCAATCAATCGATGGTACAGATTTTTCATCTATTTATGCTTTAACGGATGTCAATGACGCTTACAACACTTTTATTTCTATGCTTAGTTCCACTCACGATGCCTGTTTTCCACGAGTCAAAATGTCTCGAAAGAAATCTAAAAATAAGCCATGGACCACAACTGGTATTAAAAAGTCAATAAGTCACAAGAACACCATGTTTCGTAAATATATTAAGAACCCTACACCAGAAAAGAAAGCAAATTTGGCACAGTACAGACGTATTCTTAACAAGTCCATCAGTTGTTCCAAGTCATCCTACTACAAACTTGGCTTGTCCTTAATGAACTTCTTAACAAGAAAAAGAATTCTACCTCTATAGTTAATAATATCACTTATGACAATGCAACCATTACTGATGACATTGGCATTGCTAATGCTTTCAATGATTATTTCTCAACCATTGGCAACAAACTTGGTCATGATATTGTTAATGGTTCTGATCCTATGCAGTTCATGCAGCCTGGCACTCCAAATACTATATTTCTTTCGCCCATCACTTCTGAAGAAATCCACAAAGAAATCCATTCCCTAAAAGATGGAAAATCACCTGGTATCGATGGTATTCCTCCTAAAATTTGGAAATCCATCTCACATGTTTTTGTTCCAATTCTTTGTCATATTTTCAACCTTGTGCTCACGTCTGGTACTTACCCAGATGCACTGAAAGTTGCAAAAGTCATCCCGATTTTTAAAAAGGGTAATCATACCCTTCCAGAAAATTACCGGCCGATCAGCTTGCTACCTTGTATGAATAAACTGCTAGAAAGATCTATCGAGAAACGTCTGAGAATATTCTTGGACAACAATGATACCCTTTTTGACTTTTAATTCGGCTTCAGAAAAGGTCATGATACAAGTCATGCCCTTTTAGAGACTACAATTGTATTCGTACTTATCTAGATAATGGTGAGAATGTGTTGGGTCTTTATCTAGATCTCAAGAAAGCCTTTGACACTGTCGACCACAAAATCCTCCTTGCCAAGTTATACAGTTACGGTATTCGAGGTAAAGCTTTCGATGTTATGCATAGTTACTTATCTAACAGGAAGCAATTGATGTATATTAACAGTACTTATTCTACGTGTTCCAATGTAAATATCGGTGTGCCACAGGGATCTGTTTTAGGACCGCTGTTATTCTTAATCTATGTAAACGATATTAAAAATGTTGTATACCTGACGAGTCCTTAAGACTTTTTGCTGATGACACAAACGTGTTTGTCCACGACAAAAACTGTACCAATATCGTGCTTAAAGCACAATCAACGTTAAGCAGTCTCAAAAAATGGTTTGATGCCAACAGACTTACCTTGCATCTTGGGAAAACTAACTTTACTATTTTTCATGCCAAAGATAATGTTTCTCATTCGTGTCCAGAGCATTTTGTTTTGAATAATACTAATATTTGTAAAACAGATTGCGTCAAATATCTTGGCCTTATGATTGATGATAAATTGTCATTCAAGCAACATATTGATGACCTTTGTCATAGTCTTGTTAAGTTTAATGGCATTTTCTATCTCCTCAGGGATTCGCTCACTCCCTCTGTAGCTATTCAGCTTTACTATTCACTAATTTGTTCTAAGATTTCTTACGGTGCTGAAATTTATGGCATGGCTAAAGCTACCATACTTAAGCCTTTACAAATCCTCCGAAATAGAATGTTAAAAACCATTACTTTTAAACATCGACGTTATCCTACCAGTACTTTGCACAAAGACCTTGGTATTCTTAAGGTCAGCGACATTCATGTTCTCAAGATGTGTTCTTTTATTTATAAGTATATCAACAATATTCTCCCCCGTGTCTTTAGTGATATTGTTAATCCCACAGTACGAGGAATAATACCCATTTTTCTGTTAGCAGACATCACTCGAAACACGGTAAATTACTCTTGAACAACTACTGCTATAAAACCTGGAAAGTGCTTCCAAATGATATAAAAACTGTTAAATCTTATGTAACGTTTAAGCGCAAACTTAAAGCCCACCTAATTGAAAACTACGCTGACTGAGTATTGATTATCTCATGTTTATTTTTCTCTACTCTTAATTGTTACCTTCTTTCATTGTTATTTGTTATTTTTTGGTCGCTAGCTCGACTCTTACTATTGTTTTTCTAGTGTCCTGTTTATACTATACCACTTTGTTCTATTGTTCTTATGTATAGACGAAATAAATGAAATGAAATGAAGTATAGAGGAACTCTATAAGGCAGCATTATGAAGCGCCCTCTATTTAACAAATTCTGTTTCAATGATTCGAGTGCGTTTACAAGGCGACTTTTGCCGCTTTCTATTACAGGTGTATAACACTGTTTTGCTTGCTTGCTTCTATGCCTCTGTGTTGAACATAGAGCAAAACAACCCTGGTTTAAGTGTTTAAATAATTAAATAAATAATAAAAAATGTCCTATATTAAATGTATAAGAAACAAGCAGTCACCGTTAAATATTTTGCCTTCATTTATTTAGTTTATCCGTGGTTTCATTGCCACATGACGATATTTTATGTGGCTCTACCCATATTGCACTATAACAATATTGCGATGCCCCCTTCCCGAACGAATAAGGGAAAATAAAATGGAGTTTACGAAATATTTATGGCCGAATTTTGTTTGACCCATCGATCTATGTCACAGTCCAATAATTCACTGTTTGCAGTCCTCTTTACTGTTTGTTTGGTCCCTCCTGTTGTTGTCCCCACATGGGAGCGTGATGGTGGTCATTTGCGGAAGGCAGGATTGTTACCCCAAGAATTGGAATGCAATTTCCCAACGGTATAGGAAGATCTTAATGAGAGTGACCAAGGAAGTACATCACACACTATAACTGTGTGGCAATCACCCACCAAGTATATTATATCTTTTTTCTTGTCTTTTTTTCTGCTTCATAACTTACGAGATCTGACCTTTTGGTTTCTCTTCTTCTGCCCAAATAAACTTTAGCTGCATACATCAAATTCGTAACTAACACGAGTGTTTTGAAGGGAAAAAAACAACGAATAGTGACGTCAACTTCGTTAGAGGAGCATGGAATTAAAAACATTCTTCCTTCAATGGTCTCATGAATTATGATTATACCTTGAAGGAACTCGCTCGAACAAAACAAACTGAATTATCCACGAAGAAAAAAAAAGGAAGGAAAAAACAGCATGAATATCGCTTAGCAATATGTTTTCATGTTTCTTGGCCGTGTAGTTTTCTTATTGGTTAGGTGGGCGATAGGGTGGGGTGGGTGGTTGGGAGTGGATGGATGGGTGGAGGTGTTAAGGTTGCTGCCCCAGTCCCCATAGAGGGCAATTTGTGGACTGAGTGGACATTGTGTACTTACTATTATGAAGTCAAGCAAATGGCTGAATTTAGCGAATTTCTGGGAAGAACATACGGAGGACAAACAAATATTGATTCCGTTTCATATAGAAACATGTACTCTATGTTTGCTTGTTGTACTTTGTGTGCTATTTTGATAAGTAAGCCCCATTTTAAGGCTGCAACCTTCAAAGTGGGATTTTTGTTGGAAAGCAAGTGGTTATTTAGTGCTTCCTTATAGCATAGCCCATGGACAACAGAGGGAAATTGTAACCGTATGATCATGATGATGTTACGTCAAGTGAGTATATCTCGAGTCCCTTGGAAAGAGAAATAGATATTGCTCAGGATCTTAGCCAAAATGACAGAGCAACTGGTCAATACTTTTTTTTAAGAAATATGACTCAAGATGGAGAGCGTGGGCACGAGAACCAAACTACTGACCACTCTCAACCCCAGTCCCCCCTCGCCGCCCCCCTTGCACCGAGACTCTCACTGTTTGGTCATCGTCAGATGAGTATCACGCGAGTTCTTTAGAAAGGGAACAAATACTATTCATGATCTAAGCCAAAAGGCCAAGAAGCAACTGGTCGGTCTGTATCTCCTAACTTTTAAAAGGATTTAGTATTTTAAGTATTCGTTACAGAACGGAGAGTACACGTGAATTAACGATGAGTTCACATGCAATATGCCTATAACGTTTCAAACAAGCTCTTAGTATGCTGGGCACAGAACAATGTTATATGTGAAAACGAAGTGCCACAGTAATATTACATTAAAGTTTCACCTTAATTTACTTTTTAACTGACGAGTTGTTTACTTTAAACCGACTTATGTGTTTCGTTTTGGTTCTGTTAAACTAAATTTTTGAACTATATATGCTATCACTTTAAGTAAGTCTTTATACATTATAAATGATACACGTATTATTCTGACAGGAATTCGTTGCATATGCTTTTCTTTTTGGGTTTACTTTTACAGTTGATTTATTTATGAATATTTAATTTTTTTGGCCAACAAAGTATAGACAACCTTGTATAGACAACCCATGCGTAAATGGAGTGGAAAACGGGTAGTTTTCACCGAGCCGGGCTACAAAATGCAAATTGAATAGCAGAGAGAAAACTTTAATACAAATCCCTTGCGTTCGTTTCAGGATCGATGGCTTCCATTTATAACATTAAAACGAGCTCATTTATGTGAATCCTTCCCTCTTTGAATTAGGCTAAGTACTGCCCCCCCCCCCCAAAAAAAAAAAAGTTTTCAAATTTTCCCTAACTGAATGTAAACACCCCCTCCCCCCCCCCCTTGTAAATGTTTTACCCACGACAGGTGATGTAGGTGAGAGGGAGGCATGGCATCCCCTCCCCGTATGAATGCCATTAGTTAAGTTTGTGTACCGTAATTGTTATCATTTTGCGACCAAAACTTGAAGCGCGGATCTGTGGTGCTGCAAAATGTGGGAATGGTACCTAATAAGAGTTAGTTGTTTCCAGGCACCAAGTATATATACCGCAGTTTTATAGTTGTGCAACTTGGCCTATATAAGCAAGTCATATGACGAGGCAGGAAATACCAGTACACGTGACTTTGATGATATAGAAATGAAATGTTTTTGCACCAAGCTCTAATTTCTTTCCGGACTTTCTTATTATTTCATGCCTGCTGATACTAACAGGTATGAATGTCTGAATGTTTAGATCAACATTTTTTCCGGTACAAATGAAACTTGTTCATGTGATATTATTTTACTTAAGTCGTCATTTTCATTAGAATATGTCATTCTACTGTACCCATGGTCTCAAAACAACATACTCGTTAGGGATTAAATGGTGGATAACTTGTGAAAGTTGAGGACCAACCAGCTCGGAATGAACACACGATACGAAGAGGTATTCTAACTTGTTTTTCTGATTTTGGCTAACGTCGAATCCTATAGCTCAATAATGGAGAATAACCAAAGAACGTACGGCAGTACGGCCAGCACTGACGAAGAGGGAAGTCTCGCTTATAGTAAAGGTAAGTTTAATACCTGTGAGTATTGTGAGTACTCGAGTGGTTCGCTTAAACCAAAGCTGAACAGGAAAAGAATATGTATCATTGTGCCTATGTGATGTTTATATACTCACCGCTAAGAACATAGGCTATATATACGTGAGCATAATAATAGATGCGGATATATTGATAGGTTGTTTCATTAATGTCTTAACAACACAGTTATAAACCCAAAATATTGAAACATGTCTTGTATTTGTTTGTATCGAGAGATAAGACTGTTGAAAAGAAATTTCAGCTCATAAAATAAAAAATCAAGGGTTATTAAGTAATTTGTTTTTCTACGAGGGACAGAGAGGAACAGGGGCCAGAGAGACTTAAATTACTCTATACTTACATAGAACAATGCACAGGATGGGCCAGAACGTAAGGCACTCAAGAATAAAGCTTTAAGGACCCGCATATAGGCCTAGGCTACCCCGGTTAGTGCAAGAATGTGAGCCGATCTTTTTCACGGGCCGCCCAGTGTGGACCCCTGCATGCTATAGATCTATAAAAACAATTTTATGACAGAGTTATAAAAGCATAGAGCCTAATTTGCATATTAAACTTGAAACAGTATTGTCAATTGTGGTGACGTAATCATTATACAAGCTGATTGTATCATTGCGTGTTGGACAGTAAAATCACGTTCAACGCTATTTATACTCAGGTGGCGGTGAAGACAGACAATGGAATTGCACAACATGGTGAAAACGATTGTTTGTGACCCTGAAGAGTTTACAATATGTTAAAGGTCGCGATGAATCCCAATCATGTGCTAGGAACAATTTCTTTCCTGATTTATACGCACAAATAAACCTATGCACCTTATACTTGTGTTGATTTCCCCATTGATCCTTTTTATACTTCACAAGCATCGTTATGGCATTATATGATATTATTGTATAAAAATGACCTCATCATTTTCAAATCAAAACGGAAAATGAGAGCCTATAGGTTTAAAGAGCTCGTAGGTTATATTACAACACGGTACGTGCTATATGCCATTGTACGGTATGTACACGGTATGTGATATATGGCATTGTACGATATGTACAAGGTGTACTATATGCCATTGTACGGTATGTACAAGGTGTGTGATATATGGCATTGTACGGTATGTACAAGGTGTGCTATATGCCATTGTACGGTATGTACAAGATGTGTGATATATGGCATTGTACGGTATGTACAAGGCACGTGCTATATGGCATTGTATGGTATGTACAAGTTTTGTGCTTAAATCGTAGTCTCACTGTTCATGTGTATAATCACAGTTATTTATGCTGTACTGTATAGCTGAGTAGACAAATCTCAGATAGTGACGGTGTCTGTAACCATGGTGATAGTGAATTTAAGTTGTAATCACTTCCGTTTAGATTTCGTTTTTCCGCTTACAAACAGTGAAACGATGTTACTGCGTTTGAAGGAGAAAACATACTGTACATAACTGCATGTGTGAAAGATATGACAGGATACTAACCCGTGTGTTTGATTTATATAACTTCTATGTTACCACCTCATCATTCGGAAAAAAACTTCCCAGTCTTCAGAGTTCATTTCTTCACCAATTTAAATTCTACAGATTGAAATAAACCCATAAGGTGTGTTAACAATTGAATAGACCATTCCTTTCCTCAGTTAATTTTTTTCGTAGAATTACGCGGCTTGCAAATTTCTCAGTAGTTTGCAATATTTATGGACAGTATGTCACTCTTTGATAAACGTGTAATTTCATTGGCTGAGAATCTCATCTGTTAATGGATCACCATGAGTGAACAGTCATCTTCATCGACGGGACAGATCCAGGATTTTATAAAGGAGGAGGAGGAGGTATAACCCTATCTGGGGTAACTGAAGCAGACTGGGACTCCCCCCCCCCCACCCCCAAAGAATTTGTATGTTGTAAGTTTGAAATCGGGTGGGGTGTAAATCATCCCATATACTCCAGGAATCGCGCGGGTTCATCGTCCTTGTCATCACCAATACCATCACTGTTACCCTCATAGTTTGACATGAGTAACAAATCTATGAAGAGGAAATTCAGAAAGCAAATGACGAAAGCAGCCTGTCGAAAGGGTGAAAGAGAAGGGTTAAGGGAAGGGGAGCCAAACTTCTAAAGTCTTCTTTTGATCTGATAAGATAAAAAGAATGACCTCTTTCAACCACCTTTAAACACGACAATATCATGAAAATGGAGACAAAAATGAAATAATAATAATAATAATAGAAATCCTAATGATAATAATCATAATAATCAAAATCATAATAATAATAATAAAAATAATAAAATCCATCAACTGAACTACGCAGAGGAACAGCTACAAGCAATTCTCAGATTATAGCAGTTTATGAGATTTTGAGTTTATAATTTCATAAAACTACCCTCTATAGACCACTTTGTGCAATACCGAAATCGGTGTGGTAAAATTTAGGGAGCCAACTAGTATTAGACGCACCTTCCCCTACCATGCCCCTGCCCCACCCTGGCAAAACCTATCCACTTCAATGGGTACATTATCCCATACACAGGCACTTTTAAACACTATCGATGCGTCACAGTCATGTAACTAAATATATTAATTTACCAAACGCATTTCACATTTGCATATTAAACTCATTGTTACATATTTCGTCTACAGTTACTGAAGAAAATATGCGAAACGTTGTACGTCGAGTAAATCGTGAGAAAACTGAATCAATCAATCGTGGCGGTAAGTTACACACACGGAGGCAACTATAATTAATTTTTCCAATAAAACCAGAGGGGGGGCAAAGGTCGACATACCCCCCATCCCACTGACCCATTGTACGGTATGTACAAGGTGTGTGATATATGGCAGTGTACGGTATGTACAAGGCACGTGCTATATGGCATTGTA
>KN888977.1:28536-39210 GCA_000934455.1 Apostichopus parvimensis | reverse complement strand
AGGGCACAAATGCAGCTTTCAAATTTTGAGAAAAGCGCCAAGGCATTCCTTTCCAAAGTATGAGAATACATTTACAGGTGGGGGGTAGGGATCGGGGTGGGGGAGGGGGCTTCAAAATTTCCCCCGATCGGTTGATTAAAGTAGGAGACTGACCTTTTGTGGAAGGGACAGAGACGAATGAAGGATTTTATAAAGGATTGGGGGGGGGGGCTTCAATGAAGTCAAGCCGATTCCTATGAGGGGCGGGGGTTGGGATCCTCCCAGAAAATATTGAAAATTTAGAAGTCGAATGGTGGATTTTGAGGAGGTATCTTTAGATTATAAATTAGGTCTATACAAGTAACCCTGAACTCAGGTTTTTGCTAATAAACACTCCCTTTGTTTTGAAAAGGGTGAGCTGGGTGGTGGTGGTGGGGGGGGGGGCGTAGCGTAGTGTACACCCGTTGTAGTGGTCCAACTCTTCTTCGGCTGAATGCAATGATATATTTGTTGTTGATGGACAAACTATCATACCATTTATAATGCAACATAGTTACGAACGTATAGCCTGCAAACATGGGCATCGATTAATAACCCCCTCGCACCCTACCCATCCACCCACAATAAAAAATTGTATTATTTTGGACTTACAAACAGGAGAAAGGAGAGTGACGCCGCCAGTTAGTCACTTCAGCCTGGACTCGACATCTAGAATGAGCTACCGTCAACCGAAAAGTGCCTTCCCTGCGCTGGTGGACAAGAACCAAAAGACTACACGATTTGGTCATACTCCGTACAAAGCAGTAGCGCGTGGTATAGGTATGGTCATTGTGTACAGTGTTATATACACATATCTATTTTTAGTTCGTCTTTATGTAATCAAGTTATGATATAGGCTATGTGTACCTTTTTGTAGGCTTATCTATATTTTCGTGCTGTCGGTATATAAAGGAGTGTTAGCTCAGTGGTTAACGCCGGTGCCTTCCAATCATATGGTCCTGAGTTCGAGTCACTCCAAGATTAATGAATGACGTCCAGTTACAGAGTTGTTGACAATTGACAATTAATAATCATGGACGTTAAATATGAATCTAAGAGACTGACTTCGGTCAGCTTGCGGCTTTGATAAGCCAATGAGGCTTCTTAGCGAGTTCCTACAATATACTCGCAGTATAACCACTTACGCTACCGGTGCATGTTTAAGCATGGACGGGATGTAATAGGTTAAAGATCATAAACAAACCATGCCAACACATGATGTTACAAATTTGAGTGTTACTAAAACGAATGACAATTGCGTTACACATAACGAATGACAATATGTTGTACACACTAAAAAATTGCGTTGACTAAAACGAATGACAGTGAATGACAGCACAGACATTTGCTTCAACCGGATATCACAGTTCAGACTTCGTGGGTATACTAAGCCACGCAAACCGAGTGGACGCGAAGTGCGTGGCTTACAGATCTAGTAAAGTACGGACAAGATACAAACGCACCTTATAGTAAGCGAAATTGTAAGTCTGATTTTGAAAAGTAAATTTAACGTCATTTTCCGATATTAATTGTTAGAAACTAACAATACTATAATCTTGAAACGGCTAAAAATTTCAGGAAGAGTCCTAAGTTATATTGGACATTTGTATGGATTTTTTTTTGTTTTTTTAGGGGGGGGGGAATTTTCGAGAAAACAGTCGTTGCTACTATCATTTTTATACTTTAATAGTACGATACAAGGGCGTAGGAATCGGGGGGGGGGGGGGGCCCCCCCCCCCCCCCCCCCAGTGAAAAATATGGGGAGGCGGAAGTATCATTCCGCCCCCCCGCTTCGCAAGTCAAAAAACCCCTTTTTCATTTCTCAATAAATGATAACAACATTCGTCATTTTACTCAGAACATTTTGGCAGAAAAAAATCTCATTTGGAGCACCAAATTGCATCTAAGGCCAGGTGAAAATGCAAAATTATTTACAAAATGGAGTGGGTGTTGAAGTGTGCTATATTGCACCAAATTGCATCTGAGGCCACCTGGAAATGCAAAAAATTTCCAAAGGGGAGGGGGACACCCTTAGACCCCTCCCCTAGGCCGGCCATAGTCTTCAGCCCCCCCCCCCCACTCAAAAGTACCTTCCTACGCCACTGGTACGATATCATAGCATTTTCACAAAAATTAATCGTGGATATATCAGTTTCAAACATATCAATTAGCCAGCACCTTTTTACTTCAGTTATCTTTCTATATAAATCTACAGAGGTAAATTTCAAAAGCACAGCACTCAAGCGCATTCTCACACAAAACTTTCCCTGTGGTTTCTATCCGTAAATTACACCAAAACCCTGCAACCACGTAACATGCGATTTTCCTCAAATCATTTTTGCGCAGAAATAATAACCAATAACCGCATTTACTCCACTCCGTTAATCATTCTATCTCTTCTCACCACCGTCCTTCGTTGTCATTCGGTGTCATTCGCTGTTGTCATTCGCGAATGATAATTAACCCTGTACAAAGTCAATTGTCATTCGGTCATTCGCTGTCATTCGTTTTAGTTTGTCCCTACAAATTTCGTTGTCCAGATAAACCAAAGTTTGTCTGTTGTCACTGCAATGAAATAAGCATCTGTGGCTGAGGCATAGGCGTAGGAACCCGATTTGATTGGTGTGGGCGGGGGGGGGGGGCTTTAGCGACTTGCCCGGAAAATATAACCAATCAGCATCTGAATGTACATATAGACGTACATCGGTTATTACATCGGATGCCAATATGATCATTTGCCGTTTAATTACCCTTCCATATTGGTTATAATTTTTGGGGAAGTCCTTACAATAATAATACTAATAATATAAGTTTAACCATTGAAAAGCACACTGGTGGATTACCGAATAAATAGTTGCTGGAGATATTCAAATCTCCAGGCATTTCATTCACCGACATCCCCTCAAACAGTTGTTTTTTCTTTCAGTAGGTGCCCGAAAAATTATCAGCATATTGCCCGAATTTTCACAAAAATATTTGGTTGGGGAGAGGGCTGCACCCCCCAGCCCCGCTTCGTACGCCTATATGGGCTGAGCCTGAGGGCTTCGTTGAATTAGTTGTAGAATTCCGAGCGTGAACATAGACAACTCTTTGAGTGGTGTTTCAAGCGTGTATGAAGTCCATATGCTATGTTACCGCACAGTACCACGGGGACCTGTTGATGTACCGGTACCTTACGTCCCATTGGCTACCCTGGAAATGTCGTCAACGATTTTAATTGCACAATTCCCAGATGAGGTCATTCAATGGTCTGCTAAAGAATATCTCAAACGGTTTATAGGAGTTTATGGACATTCAAGTGTTTGTCTGTCCAGTCGGCTTCTACCCAAGGTTGAGAAACATATTCATAAAATTATAACTAGGCCTACATAGCAGTGTTTTGAACTGTTCGCTTGATGTTTTCCTACCGTGAATTTTAGCTTATTCCTGCACACGTCCATTATAACAAAACAAAATCCCTCTTCTGGATGGAGTTGACGTACTAGGGCCTTTTATATGTAACCGGTACCGTCATATAGGCCTGCTTATGACGTTAGTCTCTGAAAGTGTCACTTACCCCCTGATCCCCTTACTCCTCCCCTTACCCATCCCCTTCCCTACCTCTTCCACCCTCCTCTCTCTTAACCTCAGTTCTTACCCCTTCTCTACTCCATCTCTCCACCCACCTCTTTCTCCCTCTCTGTGCCCTTTCACTTTGCGATTTCCCTGTATTGTGGAAGGCAACATTTTAAAGGGACTATATGCAATGACGCAAAGCTGAAAGATAGGCTTATGCTAACTTTGTCGCAATTGCTTCAGGAATGACTGCTTACGTGAAGCATTTCTCTGAAGTTGTCGGTATACTTCTATATAGTTCCTATGATAGTCACAGCTTTGAAAGAAACGTTACAAACGTTGTTATAGTGGCAAAACAAGAATTAGTAAAGTTTTGGTAATAGACTAATAGGTCTATCAACCGAATGCCATATTTATAGATTTCACTGTATAATACATTGCACTGTAAAAGAAATATGCAACATGCAACCACCACCAGGAACACGAGGAGGATTATATCAACCAATGTGTTATTGCGGAATATAGGTCTCAGTATAGTAAGTATAGGCTATATGAAAAGGTCACGTTTTATGTCCACTGTGCAATACTTTTGCAATAACCTGAATAAATATCAAAGAGGTAGGCTACTTATCAGTATAACGTTCCCGCCGTTTTAAAAGTTGCCGCGGTATAATTTACACGTTTATGCGACCGCAGTTGTTACCAAAATGCATAAGTATAGAAAATGGCGTACCATATACGTTTCGTAGTAGTATACCAGAATATGTAAAAGAATCCGAATTTGGTGATACTGTTGCTATGCTCTCTTTTGTTCAAATACGAGAAAGAAATTATTTATTTTCCAAGCTTTTCGTGTATTTCTAAGGTTTCTAACTTTGCCCCCAATTACAGTAGAAATTTAGTCAACTGATGGTCACTCACGTTTACACGTCAACGGGTACTTTAATGCCACCGTCTGACCCCTGACCCCGTCCCTCAAAAATCTCTTTGAGACAGTTTGATTAATGTAAACACGTCACTGTTCTAGGAATAATTAGGAGGGCAAGACAAGAAACTTATAATAACTATTTTGTTTAGGGGGGGGGGGGGGGTACTTAGGTCGGAGGAGATAAGTTCAATGGACTACTGCCCCGGGCTCGTGGGCAATTAGGGGGACCGGAAAAACAAGCGATAATGAATAATGTAATAATAATTAGCAGATGTTTTTTTTGTTGCATATATACGCACAGGGATGGACCATGAATTTCCGAATAAAAAAAAACCGGGCCTGGTAACATTATTGTTTCAAAGGCCCGCCCTGGTTTCGACCCCCCCCCACCCCCTCAAGTCTGTGTTGTGGTGGTGATTTGATTTGTTTTATTATACTCTATATATTTCTTTTGTCTTTATCTCTCCTCCTCCTCCTCCTCTTTAGTTCCGAATATCTTGCCTCCTCTTCCAGACGTTTCCAAGTCCAAGTAGATGGACAGGATGTTGAAGATGAATCTTGAACAATCGACTCGTAAGAATTACAGCCTAAATGTAGAGATGTTATCATCGAAGGGTAATTCATTAACCTTAATTGCAGTGGAACAAATTTTCTGAAATATGAAACAACAAAAACCTTCTTTTTCAATAATTGAAACGAATACATTACAATGATGCACAGATCAATATAACTCGTTAAAGTGTCTATAATTTAGTGAATTTACCGACTACTTAACCGGTGTGTCCAATGATTGACCACATCGACGATCAGCGGCGTGCGCAAGGGGAGGGGTGGCCCCACACCCATCTGATGCCGCACCCCACCCCATACCATCGTCAGTCGGGGGAATATGGTTCAGTCGAGGGATTTCAGTCAGGTAACATTAACACCACTGCTGTGAGTGCATAACCCCTAAATATGCATCAGAAGGCACCATTTGAGGTTTAAACGGTTAATCTGTTGTTTTCTGTGGATGGGTGTGGGCGGGGGGGGGGGGGGGGGAAGGGAAGGGGAGGGGAGGAGGTACACATTAATGGAATATCCCAATCTAAGCTTATTCTACCACAGCGGATGGGTGGGGGGGGGGGGGGGGGGTGATACCCTCGCACCCCTTTCATGTGATTCGGCTTCAACGATCCCAGGCCACACCTTCAAGAAATCCTTCGTTCCCCTATGGCCCTGTTCCCCACTGTCGACCATATAGGATTCATATGGAAACATGTCTTGCGCCACAAGGTTAGATTAATTGGGCCAGATGGGGCCGGGCCCACGTCCGCTGATCTAAGGGGTCTCAGAAGTGAGAATCAAAACAAAATTAAATGGTAGAAAAGGGAAAAACTGTCCTGTTTAGAAGTTTTCCACCGCTTATCTTTACACATGTATATTGCAAACTATATCGAAAGGCTATTTAAGAAAAAGAACGGTGAAAGCACTGGATAGTGTATGCATATGTCGCACCCCTAATATTTCGGTAAATTGCTAACACTTACTAGGATTTAGTTCCCCCTCCCTGTGATGGGGTTCCCCCTCCCTGTGATAGGTTCCCCCTCCATGTTATAGGTTCCCCCTACAAATATTTGGTGCTCATGTAGTTCAATGGCCTGTCACTTCCTTGCAGAACGTTGTTACGATCTATGCCTTTATTCTTGGAATGACATTGCTTTGTCCTCCATGTGTACCAATTAAGGAGAGTGCATGAACAACTATCCAACCCGTAAGCCAACAGATTCAAAGGCGAAGTTTTTTTCCACGAATTGCATATTTATTGCAAACGGGTGACCCTTGTGTTCACCTCTTTGTGTATGGGTTAATTTCCTGGGACTAGTGACTAAGTTATTGACCTTATGTGTCTTAGTTGTTAAGTAATGTTGGCGTTTCTCGACAATGAGCAAGCTGATCATCTGGTTCATTTATCTTCTTATTTGGGCTGGGCAGGAAGTTGTATGGTCTTAGGGTAACCCCCCCCCCATGGCTCTATAAGAAGACCAGTTTTACCCAAAGTGATCTGTGCATTTTCCATTTGGAACCCAACGAGCCATCAGCCAACCTATCTCAGCTATACCTTCAACTGTCAGCTATCACGAACGAGCTTGGAGAAAGCCAGTCAACCTTATCATCTTTCCAGCCATTTTATCATCCATCCTCATCGTCTTGGAATTATCGTCCAGCACCAGATCAGACTATGAAACCAACCACCACTCATCTCCTCCCTTAAAAACATGCTCCTTTCCTGCCATCCTCCAGTCACGTTTCTCTCCGACCCGGCCCACAGTTCATATTTACAAAATCTCAATTTTTTCAGTTCTCTCAATTCACGGAGTCTTATTTTTACCGGCCAGGGGTTTTCGACCCTGGATCGCTGAAGCGCCTTACGTTTTACAAGACTATTCGATCGACCTAGTGATCTGTGCCACTCACTTGACAGCCCTCACCCGTCTAGGATGTCGGAGACATCGGTATTAGAAATTGTTCCCTAATTTCTATGCAGGTATAAATAACTTTGTATTTCCAGAAGTAGGCTAAACTTTTTAGTTAAATAATGTTCTAGTTACGCTGTAATTGCTCCAAGCACACAGAGATGTTTTGTGATTCATGTAAAGTCATACCATATTCTAATTTATATTCCATTGTGTAATTTGGACAGGAACATACAGGAACATATAGCCAATGTTGTTTATGTATTGTGTATTCTATTGGTTGCACTAAACCAATATGGTGCATGTATCTTAGGATTTACCATTTGTGGAATAATTTTCATCAAACCGCGCACGACGGCCCCATATTAAAACGCAAACTCTTGAACCACCGTCACCAAATGAAACGTATGGCCCCCAAAACGGTAAATCCGTCCCTGCGCAACACGGAAATGCTTGAGCACAATTATTGTACATAACTTTTAAATTGAACTTGCTACTAATACTTTGGCTGTTGCAGGAAAGTAATTGTGTGATTTTAATGGCCCAGATTTATAGCCGCTTTGACGAGCAACTCACAGATCATAGATGTGACCTTTTGTCATACTCGCAGCGTGTAAAGTTTTATGGAATAACTCCCTGTAGCCTATCTGAGGTGTTGTTGAGTACAAGTGTTTTCTGTAACAATCACAGAAATGGATACCCCATCCCTGGAAATTTCCATCGAGCAAAAGGTGTGGAAAACCAGAAAACGGTGTCCACTAAGTCAGTAAATTAGAAATATCTTGAGGGGAATTTCTTCCTCTACCTGCCTCCCCCCCCCCCTCCATGTACCCCATCCCTCATTGTCGACGATTCTGGATTGAGGGTATCTGATTGTTTCTATGGGCTTTTCATGTGTTGATACGAGATCGAATTATTTTCAACATGTTCCATTTCATGTAGCCCACTTCCTCAGTATGTTGTTTGAGGTTGCCCGAAAAATTTACAAAACATCAGCATTTCTTTTTTCACTCAGAAAGATCATTAAAAAAAGGTACAAATACACCTTTTATAGTTTGATTGGTTTCAAAAGTATATTATATCTCTGACAAATGTACAAATTTTACTACAAAAAGTAAAAAAAAGTCAAACTGGCATGGGCTTCTTTGCTTTCCTGTACTTTTGTACAGGAAAGCATGCAAGCTCATGCAAGTTTCAAAATCTGGAATCTTTTGGATAAAAAAAACCCAATCTTTTGGAGTATTGCAAGGCTTACAATTTTACAAAACAGAAAAGAAGTTTTATAACTGTGGTTAGTCTGCATAGGGCTCTTTCAGAAAATTTTAATCCACATTAAAGCTCCATACATCATTTGCATAGCTCTTTAAAAGTTATGAAATTTATGGGCTATGACAAATTTTGAGGACCTAAGCCCCCACTTTAGGCTCTCCCCCACCCCCCCCCACACACACACATCCCCAATCATCACTATAGCCTCGCCACTATTTGTCAAATTGCTACCCAATGAACTAAAGGTCGATTCGTAATTTCTTTCTTTGGGTTGGTAAAGCACCATGATTAATACATTACTAATACAATAACGCATGTAATTGACTATAAAATATGGAAAAAATTCATAAATGTTGCAAATTTTTAACTACACCAACAATTTTCTGGCAACCATGTTAACCCCCCCCCCCCCATCATTTTTGGGAGGTATAGCTGTGTGTGTTTTAGCATGGGCAATCATTTCTCATCAGGGGCACAACCATGTATACCTCGATTGGGGCTTTAACCCCCACAGAATAAATTCAAGGGAAATCAGGTCCCCCCCCCTACCACTGAGAGACAAAATATTCCCAAAATCCCCTAGAGTGGGTCTACATTATGTAAATCTATACCATTTATTTTCAGTACTACCTCAACGATTGAAAATTATTCCACATTATTTCAAAAGTTGCAAAATATAGCACCATTTTGCATCTAGCACACTCCATTTCACCCCTGGATGACATTATCACTTTTAACACCTTAGCACCCCCATAACAAAAACGATGGTTGCACCCCTGGTTGTCACTTGGCAAAAGAGACCTCATGTTTACACTGTAAAAAGTTATATATTGATATCAGTATGGAGAGACATTTTACAAAGTAATTTTATTCCGTTATTTCCTTCACATTCTTCTAATGTTTTAAGTTTGTACAGCATGTTTCTTGAGTCATCACAGAAAACCTCACCAATGTATCCAAAGTTAAATTATTCCTTTGTGACATACATAACACTGACATGTTTTATCTCGATGATAATCGACATTCTGTCTCTATTTATTGCAATCTAAATTATTCTTGGTAAGCTGCTAACAGCAACCAGATAACCGTTACAAGAGTCCAATCTACTGCCCAGGAATCCACCAATCATCAGGAGTCTTTCATTTCTATACCCAGTCCAAACTGCCTCCAGCCAGGAGGTGGTTGGGTGTCCATAGTCTTCCAGTGGCCACCCTTGAGTTCGTAGGTGCGAGGAGGTGGTTGGGGTTTTAATTTTGGACCGCTTCTCCTTAAAGATTGCCTATCACGGAGAGAACTCTTCACTTCACCAGCCACCTGTGAAGAGAGGTAAAGGTTTATATTTAACTTGGATTAAGAATAGGATGTTAATGAAAGATAAGTTGCATCAAATCCTAATCTATACCATGCACCAATATAAAGATGTACTGACAGGTTGATCCGGGCAGGATGTCCTCCTGAGGAAAAGTCACAGAGTTACAGTATTACAACTCTCCATATGAAGTCAGACGGTCAAAATATGGATGTATTGTATATAAAGCAAAGAAGAATGTAATGTAGGATGTAACAAGTATTACAGATGTAAACAGGATGTCAAGAGTAAAGGATGTAACAAGTAATAGATGTAGCAAGTTATAGATGTAACAAGTAAAGGATGTAATAAGTAAGGCATGCAGTGAGTAAAGGAAGTAATAAGTAAAGGATGTCAGAGTAAAGGATATAACAAGTCATAGATGTAACCAGTTATAGATGTAACAAGTTAAGGATGTAACAAGTATAGGCTGTGTCAAGTAATGGATGCAGTGAGTAAAGGAAGTCACAAGTAAAGGATGTCAAGAGTAAAGGATGTAACAAGTCATAGAACGTAACAAGTTATAGATGCAACAAGTAAAGGGTGTAACAGGTAGAGGCTGTGACAAGTAATGGATGCAACAAGTAAAGGAAGTCACAAGTAAAGGATGTAACAAGTAGAGGCTGTGACAAGTAAGGAATGCAACAAGTAAAGGGAGCCACAGTTAAGGATGTTAAGAGTACAGGATGTAACAAGTCATAGATGTAACAAGTAAAGGATGTAACAAGTAAAGGACGTAACAAGTAGAGGCTGCGACAAGTAATGGATGCAACAGGTAGAGGCGGGAATGTGACCAGTAAATGATGTAACAAGCAAAAGATTATCAGGAAGAGGATGTAACAAGTAAGAATGTAACAACTCAATGATATAAGAATAACATTGTAAGAAGAAAAGATGAAAGGTATAAAGTATGTAACAAATAGTGGATGTACCAAGTAAAATGAGTCTTGTTAGAGACTGAGGAGTGAATACAAACTGTTCTTTTATCTTACCATTTTCTTTCTTCTGGCTAGCACCTTATTAAAGTCATCTTCATTCATAAAGAGAACAAAGGGTGAACCTTCTCCCTCCGTCACCTTTGAGGGATCGGTGAAAAGATC